>SJXQ01004781.1:395562-432706 GCA_006408695.1 Aepyceros melampus
ATGAAAAGATGCTCAACATCACTCATTATCAGAGAAATACAAATCAAGACCACAATGAGGTACCATTTTACACCAGTCAGAATGGCTGTGATCCAAAATTTGCAAGCAATAAATGCTGGAGAGGGTGTAGAGAAAAGGGAACCCTCTTACACTGTTGGTGGGAATGCAAACTAGTACAGCCACTATGGAAAACAGTGTGGAGATTCCTTAAAAAATTGCAAATAGAACTGCCATATGACCCAGCAATCCCACTGCTGGGCATACACACTGAGGAAACCAGAACTGAAAGAGACATATGTACCCCAATGTTCATTGCAGCACTGTTTATAATAGCCAGGACATGGAAACAACCTAGATGTCCATCAGCAGATGAATGGATAAGAAAGCTGTGGTACATATACACAATGGAGTATTAATCGGCCATGAAAAAGAATACATTTGAATCAGTTCTAATGAGGTGGATGAAACTGGAGCCTATTATACAGAGTGAAGTAAGCCAGAAAGAAAAACACCAATACAGTATACTAACACATATATATGGAATTTAGAAACATGGTAATGATAACCCTGTATGCGAGACAGCAAAAGAGACACAGATGTATAGAATGGACTTTTGGACTCTGAGGGAGAGGGAGAGGGTGGGATGATTTGGGAGAATGGCACTGAAACATGTATACTATCAAGTAAGAAACGAATTGCCAGTCTATGTTTGATACAGGATACAGGATGCTTGGGACTGATGCACGGGGATGATCCAGAGAATTGATATGGGGTGGGAGGTGGGGGGGGTGTTCAGGATTGGGAGCTCATGTACACCCGAGACGGATTCATGTCAATGTATGGCAAAACCAATACAGTAATGTAAAGTAAAATAAAGTAAAAGTAAAATTAAAAAAAATTAAAATCAAACTTGTTCAATAACAGAGAAAGTATACTGATATTTAAGATCCTGAACCTTCAACCAATATATAAGCTATAGCTTTGCTAAAGTCACTAAAATTTTTTGCAAGTGTGCAAATATAATGAAAATGCATTTTACATGTCATGTATGTATGTGTATGCATACGTATATGTATATATATTATTATGATAAATCGTTCATATATTGGTTGGCCAGAAAGTTTATTTGGGTTTTCCCAAAGCATCTTACAGAAAAAAAACTAGACAAACTTTTTGACTAACCCTTTAAATATAAAGTTTTACTCCAAAAATCATAAAAGGAATAATGTTCAGGAAGGTTTCTATTATTGTTATGAACAATAAACATTCTTATCTACTTATGCATGTGTATTAATGTATGTTTTTCTCTAACTTAACAACTTTCAATTGTTAAAAGCTCTAGAACTCAGTATAAAGCCAGTAAATGGAAAAGAAGATTATTAATTTTAATGGGGGAGTAATGATGCATTCCATCTTCACAAAGTTCCAAAATAATTTTCACAGATATAAATATACATTGATTGAACAATAAAAGCAAATAATAAATAAAGCTTTGGAAGTAAACCCAGTCTTCACGTGAAACATAGTGAAAGATGATTTTACTTGTTCTTTTTCTCCTTTATCCACAAATCTCACTACAACTATTTTAACTGTTGGGGAACTCATAATTATGCATTTCAAAATAAAATTGTAGCATAAAAACATTTTTAGATAAAACTAAAAACTGTGTATGAAAAGGCTTTTAAGCACTGAAATTGCTCATGCATGACTAAAATAACCATACAGTTCACTAAGCAGTAGAATTTGGATTCATCCAAAGATAGTATGTTATTCAAATTTATTTATTTTTTTAGTATACACTTGCTTCAGGTATGTGTGTCTTTGTCAAAACTCAAAATGTCAAACTATCATTTCTTATGGCATGTTTATTTTATATGTGTTAATTTGTGTTTAATTCACAGTAATCACCAAGACAATTAGTTTGAAAAAGAGTTTAACGTTTGGAGAGCCATTGTATTCAAAAATTATCACTTGAATTGTCACTACATGAAGTAAGTCAATATTTCTTATGTCCAGACCGGTAGACCATATCATTCTAATTAACTTAGAAAAAAAAACTTTTCTTAATCGATTGAGGTGAGATTCTAGGATAAGGAAAAAAGTGGCAGTCCACCTCATGAATCCTGGTTGTATTGGTTACAGGAGGCAGAGAGGGGCTAAGATGCAAAATACCCTGTGTGTAAGGAAAAAGTAATTCAAATAGAATAAATTTAGTTGGAAAGATATGCCACTTAACACAGTTTGATGCTGAGTATTCATTTTTGCTAAGTTATTGAAAGTCACCATTTTAGGCTAATGATAATCAGTTTTGACTGATTTCAGTTTCCAGAGTTGGAAGTGATATTTTCAGTAAAGAGATGTTTTCTGTTAAGTTTACAAAAGAGTATATGCCCAGAGCAAAAAATCTAATCATTTTCAAAGAAAAAGGGGCTTCCAGTTTTCCTTGGCGAGATAAGTCAGTGATGAAAGGGATTTAATAGAAGTTATTCAAAAATAATCTGAAGAGTTTGTGCAGCTGATCCCAAAAAGCAGTCATGCAGATAACTATTTGGTTCAGACAAAGAAGGGTGCAGATTAAACAAACCAAATTTCAACTATTATACTTTGTTAAAAGGGAGTGCTCAAGACTATTAAAAATCATTACTCAAATTCCCATGAAAGTTTGGTGAGGGCAATTATTTGACTAAGTAAGCCACTGCTGGAAAGCTTTGCATGTGCACAGCTATTCAAATTAAAACAATGGATTACTAGATTTTTTTATTTCTAGGTTTCTTCTATAGGATAATAATGGGCTTAAACCAAACTTTAATTAAAGTTTATTTTCATTTAAATAGAAATTAACAAATTTTATTCCATGTTGCTACACAGGCTGATTAATTTGAAGATATGTAAGATTTTTATCTTCCAAATATCTTATTGGCATCCCTGTATCTTATCTTGTTCTTGCCTTAGCCATTGTGTTGTTCAGTCGCTCAATCATTTCTGACTCTTTGTGACCCCATGGGCTGCAGTATGCCAGGTTTCCCTGTCCATCACCATCTCACAGAGCTTGCTCAAACTGATGTCCATTGACTCTCTAATGCCATCCAACCGTCTCATCTTCTGTTGTCCCCTTATCCTCCTGCCTTCTATCTTTTCCAGCATCAGGTCTTTTCCAGTGAGTCAGTTCTTCACATCATGTGGCCATAGAGCTTCAGCTTCAGCATCAGTCCCTCCAGTGAATATTCAGGACTGATTTCTTTTAAGATTGATTAGTCTGATCTCCTTGCAGTCCAAGGGACTCTCAAGAATCTTATCCAACTCCGTAGTTCAAATGCGTCAATTCTTCAGTGCTCAGCCTTCTTTATGGTCCAATTCTCACATCCACACATGACTACTATAGCTTTTACTAGACGGACCTTTGTCAGCAAAGTAATATCTCTGCTTTTTAATATGTTGTCTAGGTTGGTCATAACTTTTCTTCCAAGGAGCAAGCATCTTTTAATTTCATGGCTGCAGTCACCGTCTGCAGTGATTTTGGAGCCCAAGGAAATAAAGTCTGACATTGTTTCCATTGTTTTCCCATCTTTTTGCAGTGAAGTGATGGGACTGGATTCTATGACCTTCATTTTTTGAATGTTGAGTTTTAAATCAGCTCTTTCACTCTTCTCTTTTACTTTCATCAAGAGGCTCTTTAGGTCCAATTCTCACATCCACACATGACTACTATAGCTTTTACTAGACGGACCTTTGTCAGCAAAGTAATATCTCTGCTTTTTAATATGTTGTCTAGGTTGGTCATAACTTTTCTTCCAAGGAGCAAGCATCTTTTAATTTCATGGCTGCAGTCACCGTCTGCAGTGATTTTGGAGCCCAAGGAAATAAAGTCTGACATTGTTTCCATTGTTTTCCCATCTTTTTGCAGTGAAGTGATGGGACTGGATTCTATGACCTTCATTTTTTGAATGTTGAGTTTTAAATCAGCTCTTTCACTCTTCTCTTTTACTTTCATCAAGAGGCTCTTTAGTTCCTCTTCGCTTTCTGCCATAAAGATGTTGTCATCTGCATATCTGAGGTTACTGATATTTCTCCTGGCAATCTTGATTTCAATTTTTGCTTTATCCAGCCTGGAATATTGCATGATGTATTGTACCTATTAGTTAAATAATTTGGGTGATAATATATAGCCTTGACATATTCTTTTCCCAATTTTGAACCAGTCCTTTGTTCCATATTATTTATATGTGATTAGTCACTCAGTCATGTCTGACTTTTCACAAATCCATAGACTATAGCTTATCAGGATACTCTGTCCATGGGAATTCTCCAGGCAAGAACACCAGAGTGGGTTGCCATGCCCTCCTCCAGGGGATCGTCCCAACTCAGGGATCGAACCCAGTTCTCCATCTTTACCATCTGAGCCACCTGGACTTTTTTCCCCTTAAATCCAAAAGATTTATTGTATACTTCCTTCCAGAGTTCTTCTTAATTAACACTTTTATTAAAAATTATTATACTAGAGGCTTTACATTCAATTATGTTAAGTATAATTAATTTATTAGCATTTTAATAAATATCTTAATACTTACTATACAGTCAATATTCCAGTATATAAAGTGATGTTTCTTAATATGATATTGAGTATTAGCCTCCCATGTGGTTTTAGAGTTAGACCGATTGACCTTCTAACCTGTGTCCATCTATTCACTGAGTGGATATTGGACATGTTCCTTAACTATTCCATGCTTCAGGATTTTCTTTGTCAAATGGAGTTTATAGCAGTACCAACATAATAGAGTTGTATCAAACTTAATGAGCTCCTCAGTATAAACACATTATTAAAATTTCCAGGATGTAACAATAATTTAGTAATTTTTACCTATTACTATCATAGTGTTGTCAAATTTCCTTCCACAATTCAAGTTAAAAAAATTTTTTTTGATTTTGCTGAAATAAACATTTTAAACTCTAAACCTTCAGCCTCCTGAATAGTAGAAAATTTAGCTTCATTCAGCCATAGGAATTGGCTCCACTTCTGAATTGTGCCATGATGCCAAGATTCCAGGATGCCCCCTAACACCAGAAATGAAGTAGGAAAGATTATTGATTGTCCATCATTCTGTCTACTTTTGTTACCACTGACGTGGTAACATTTAACAGTGTCCTTTCATCTTTGCTGCTCTGCTGTGATATTTCTGACAGAGGGCTCTTTGTCGAGTCTAGGATCCTCAGACCTAATTCATTCCCTGATGAACCTTATTTCAACTACTTAACATGTCTCCTATCTTGGGGAACCCATAGATCCCTCTTTCTTCTTCTCTAGTCTTGGTCCTTGAAAACAACAACAACAACAAAACCAAAACCAAGTAAATCCTCTTAATAACTTAAAGATTTTTTTTGGTAATGCTCCATATCTATTGGTAAAGCATGAATTGGATGAAAACCTCAATACAGAAAACAAACAAAACTGATCTCATGGATCACAGGCTTGTCTAGCTCAGTGAAATTACGAATGAAGCCATGTAAGGCCACCTAAGATGGGAGGGTCATGGTGGAGAGTTCTGACAAATCATGGTCCGCTGGAGAAGGGAATGACAAACCACCTCAGCATTCTTGTCTCAAGAACCCAATGAACAATATGAAAAGGCAAAAAGATATCACACTGAAAGATGAACTCCCCAGGTTGATAGGTGCCCAATATACTACTGCAAAAGAGTGGAGAAATAACTCCAGAAAGAATGACTAGATGGGCCTAAAGCAAAAACTCCCAAAGAAAGGCAATGCCAAAGAATGCTCAAACTACCACACAATTGCACTCATCTCACATGCTAGTAAAGTAAGTGAGTAAGTAAGTAAGTAAGTGAAGTCGCTCAGTCGTGTCCGACTCTTTGCGACCCCATAGACTGTAGCCTACCAGTCTCTTCTGTTCATGGGATTTTCCAGGCAATAGTACTGGAGTGGGTTGCCATTTCCTTCTCCAGCAGATCTTCCCCACCCAGGGATCGAACCCGGGTCTCCCACATTGTAGACAGACGCTTTACTGTCTGAGCCATCAGGGAAGTTTGAGGTGAAGTCGCTCAGTCGTGTTCGACTATTTGCGACCCCATGGACTGTAACCTACTAGGCTTCTCCGTCCATGGGATTCTCCAGGCAAGAATACTGGAGTGGATTGCCATTTCCTTCTCCAGAGGATCTTCCCAACCCAGGGATCAAACCTGGGTCTCCCGCATTGGAGGCAGATGCTTTAACCTCTGAGCCACCATGCTCAAAATTCTCCAAGACATGCTTCAACAATACATGAACCGAGAACTTCCAGATGTTCAAGCTGGTTTTAGAAAAAGTAGAGGAACCAGAGATCAACTTTCTAGCATCCACTGGATCATCAAAAAAGCAAGAAAATTCCAGAAAAACATCTATTTCTGCTTTATTGACTATGCCAAAGCCTTTGACTGTGTGGATCACAATAAACTGTGAAAATTCAAAAAGAGATGAGATTTCCACACCAACTCGTCTGCCTCTTAAGAAACCTGTATGCAGGTCAGGAAGCAACAGCTAGAACTGGACATGGAATGACACATTGGTTGCAAACAGGAAAAGGAGTGTGTCAAGGTTGTATATTGTCACCCTGCTTATTTAACTTATATGCAGAGTTCAGTTCAGTTCACTTCAGTTGCTTAATCAAGTCCGACTCTTTGCGACACCATGAACTGCAGCACGCTAGGCCTCCCTGTCCATGACCAACTCCCAGAGTCCACCCAAACCTATGTCCATTGAGTCAGTGATGCCATCCAACCATCTCATCCTCTGTCGTCCCCTTCTCCTCCTGGCCTCAATCTTTCCCATCATCAGGGTCTTTTTCAATGAGTTAGCTCTTTGCAACAGGTGGCCAAAGTATTGGAGTTTCAGCTTCAACATCAGTCTTACCAGTGAACACCCAGGACTGATCTCCTCTAGGATGGACTGGTTGGATCTCCTTGCAGTCCAAGGGACTCTCAAGAGTCATCTCCAACACCACAGTTCAAAAGCATTAATTCTTTGGTGCTCAGCTTTCTTTATAGTCCAAATCTCACATCCATACATGACCACTGGGAAAACCATAGCCATGACTAGAAGGACCTTTGTTGGCAAAGTAATGTCTCTGCTTTTTAATATGTTATCTAGGTTGGTCATAACTTTTCTTTCAAGGAGTAAGCCTCTTTTAATTTCATGGCTGCAATCACCATCTGCAGTAATTTTGGAGCCTAGAAAGATAGTCAGCCACTGTTTCCACTGTTTCCCCATCTATTTGCCATGAATTGATGGGCTCAGATGCCATGATCTTAGTTTTCTGAATGTTGAGCTTTAAGCCAACTTTTTTACTCTCTTTTTTCACTTTCATCAAGAGGCTCTTTAGTTCTTCTTCACTTTCTGCCATAAGGGTAGTGTCATCTGCATATCTGAGGTTATTGATATTCACCCAGCAATCTAGACTCCAGTTTATGGTTCCCCCAGCCCGCATTTCTCATTATGTACTCTGAGTATAAGTTAAATAAGCAAAGTGACAATATGCAGAGTACATCATGAGAAATGCTGGGCTGGAAAAAGCACAAGCTGGAATCAAGATTGCCATGAGAAATATCAATAACCTCGGATATGCAGGTGACAATACCCTTACGGCAGAAATTGAATAGCAACTAAAAAGTCTCTTGATGAATGTGAAAGAGGAAAGGGAAAATGTTGGCTTAAAGCTCAACATTCTGAAAACTCAGATCATGGCATCTGGTCCCATCACCTCATGAGAAATAGATGAGGAAACAGTGGAAACAGTGTCAAACTTTATTTTTGGGGGCTTCAAAATCACTGCAGATGGTGACTGCAGCCATGGAATTAAAAGACACTTACTTCTTGAAAGAAAAGTTATGACCAACCTAGATAGCATATTCAAAAGCAGAGACATTACTTTGCCAACAAAGGTCCATCTAGTCATGGCTATGGTTTTTCCAGTGGTCATGTATGGATGTGAGAGTTGGACTGTGAAGAAAGCTGAGTGCTGAAGAATTGATGCTTTTGAACTGTGGTGTTGGAGATGACTCTTGAGAGTCCCTTGGACTGCAAGGAGATCCAACTAGTCCATTCTGAAGGAGATCCGCCCTGGGATTTCTTTGGAAGGAATGATGCTAAAGCTGAAACTCCAGTACTTTGGCCAGCTCATGCAAAAAGTTGACTCACTGGAAAAGACTCTGATGCTGGGAGGGATTGGGGGCAGGAGGAGAAGGATACGACAGAGGATGACATGGCTGATGGCATCACTGAGTCGATGGATGTGAGTCTGAGTGAACTCCGGGAGTTGGTGATGGACAGGGAGGCCTGGCGTGCTGTGATTCATGGGGTCACAAACAGTTGGACATGACTGAGCAACTTAACTGAACTGAACTGAAAGCAAAACCAACACCCAGTTGTGGATGTAACTGGTGTTGAAAGTAAGTCTGATGCTGTAAACCACAGTATTGCATTGGAATCTGCAATGTTAGCTATTATCAAGGTCAATTGGAAGTTGTCAAACAGGAGATGATAAGAGTGAACGTCAACATTTTAGGTATCAGTGAACTACAAAGGATGGGAATGGGCAAATTTAATTCAGATGACCATTATATCTACAACTGTGGGCTAAAATCCCTTAGAAATAATGGAGTGGCCCTTATAGTCCACAAAAGAGTCTAAAATGCAGTACTTTGGTACAGTCTCAAAAACCACAGAGTGATCTCTGTTCGTTTCCAAGGCAAATCATTCAATACCACAGTAATCCAAGTCTATGTCCCAACCACTAATGCTGAAGAAGCTGACATTGAACAGTTCTATGAGGATCTATAAGACCTTCTAGAACTAACACCAAAAAAAAAAAAAGATGTCCTTTTCATCATAAGAGACTGGAATGAAAAAATAGGAAGTCAAGAGATATGTGGAGTAATTGGCAAAATTGGCCTTGGAGTATGAAATGAAGACAGACAGAGTCTACAGAGTTTTGCCAAGAGAATGCTTCTTGGTGTCATTGCAAACACCCTCTTCCAAAAAACAAGAGACAACTCTACTCATGGACATCACCAGTTGGTCAATACTGTGATCAAATAGATTATATTCTTTTCAGCCAAAGATGGAGAAACTCTATACAATCAGCAAAAACAAGACTGGGAGCTGACTGTGGCTCAGAATATGAAAACATTATTGCAAAATTCAGACTTAAATTGAAGAACGTTGGGAAAACCACTAGACCATTCAGGTATGACCTAAGCCAAATCCCTTACAATTATATAGTAGAAGTACAAATAGGTTCAAGGAATTAGATCTGATAGAATGCCTAAAGAACTATGGACAGAGGTTTGTAACATTGTGCAGGAGGCTGTGATCAAAACCATACCCAAGAAAAAGAAATGCAAGAAGGCAAAATGGCTCTCTGAGGAGGCCTTGCAAATTGCTAAGAAAAGAAGAGAAGGGAAAGGCAAAGGAGAAAAAGAAAGATATATCCATATGAATGCAGAGTTCCAAAGAATAACAAGGAAAGTATGAAAGCCTTTCAAAGTGAACAATGCAAAGAAATAGAGAAAAACAACAGAATGGGAAAGACAAGAGATCTGTTAAAGAAAATTAGAGATTCCAAGGGAACATTTCATGCCAAGATGGGCATAATAAAGGACAGAAATGGCATGGACCTAACCAAAGCAAAAAATATAAAGAAGAGGTGTCAAGAATACACAGAAGTACTATACAAAAAAGATCTTAATGATTCTGATAACCGCGATGGTGTGATCACTCATTTAGAGCCAGACATTTGGATTTCAAAGTCAAGTGGGCCTAAGGAAGCCTCACTATGAACAAACCATGTGTAGGTGATGGAATTCCAGCTTAGCTATATCAAATCCTAAAAGATGATGCTGTGAAAGTGTTGCACTCAATATACCAGCAAATTTGGAAAACTCAGCAGTGGCCACAGGATTGGAAAAGGTCAGTTTTCATTCCAGTCTCTAAGAAGGACAATGCCAAAGAATGTTCAAACAACTGCACAATTGCCATCATTTCACAGGCTAGCAAAGAAATGGTCAAAATTCTCCAAGGTAGGTGGCAGCATTATGTGAACTGAGAACTTCCAGATGTTCAAACTGGATCCAGAAAAGGCAGAGAAACCAGAGATCAAATTGTCAACATCTGCTGGATCATAGAAAAAAACAGAATTCTGGGAGAATATCTTCTTCTGCATCATTGACTGCTAAAGCCTTTGACTGTGTGAATCAAAAACAAACTGTGAAAAATTCTTAAAGAGATGAAAATACCCTACCACCTTACCTGCCTCCTGAGAGGCCTCCTATGTGCACATCAGGAAGCAATAGTTAGAACTGG
The DNA here is from genome assembly GCA_006408695.1 of Aepyceros melampus. Taxonomy (NCBI): domain Eukaryota; kingdom Metazoa; phylum Chordata; class Mammalia; order Artiodactyla; family Bovidae; genus Aepyceros; species Aepyceros melampus. The sequence goes on from SJXQ01004781.1 coordinate 405,913, forward strand.
ACATGGAACAACAGATTGGTTCCAAATTGGGGAAAGAGCATGTCAAGGCTGTATATTATCACCCTGCTTATTTAAACTATATGCAGATTACATCATGAAAAGTGCTGGGCTGGATGAAGCACATGCTGGAACCAAGATTGCCAAGAGAAATATCAATAACCTCAGATATGCAAATGACACCATCCTTATACAGAAAGTGAAGAGCGACTCAAGAGCCTCTCGATGAAGGTGGAAGAGAAGCGTGAAAAAGCTGACTTAAAACTCAACATTCAGAAAACTAAGATCATGGCATCCAGTCACATCATTTCATGGCAAAAAGATGGGGAAACAATGGAAACAGTGTCCGACTTTATTTTTTTGGGCTCCACAATCACTGCAGATAGTTACTGAAGGCATGAAATTAAAAGATGCTTGCTCCTTGAAAGAAAAGGTACAACAAACCTATAGAGCATATTAAAAATCAGTACCATTACTTTGCTGACAAAGGTCTGTCTAGACAAAGGTATGGTTTTTCCAGCAGTCATGTATGGAACTGAGAGTTGGACTATAAAGAAGGCTGAGCACTGAAGAATTGATGCTTTTGAACTGTGGTGTTGGAGAACACTCTTGAGAGTCCCTCAGACTGCAAGGAGATCAAACCATTCACTCCTAAAGGAAATCAGTCCTGAATATTCACGGAAGGACTGATGCTGAAACTGAAGCTCCAATATTTTGGCCAACTTTTGTGAAGAGCCAACTCATTAAAAAAGCCCCTGATGCTGGGAAAGATTGAAGGCAGAAGGAGAAGTGGATAACAGTGGTTGAGGTGGTTGGATGGCATCACTGACTCAATGGACATGAGTTTGAGCAAGGTCCATGTGTTGGTGATGGACAGGGTATCTTGGCACGCTGCAGTCCATGGGGTCACAGAGTCAGACACAAGTGAGTAATTGAACTGAAATGTATCTAGAATGTCTTTCAACATCATTTTAAAATAAAATTTATTATATTAAGAATCCTGTCATTTGACCGTGTACTCACCTACCTGCTGCTGCTGCTGCTGCTGCTGCTGCTAAGTCGCTTCAGTCGTGTCCGACTCTGCGACCCCATAGACAGCAGCCCACCAGGTTCCCTGGTCCCTGAGATTCTCCAGGCAAGAACACTGGAGTGGGTTACCATTTCCTTCTCCCAGCATCCCTCATTCTCTCTTTTTGGGAAGAATTTTACAGGCAATTTTTTACATAGTGTGATGAAAGACATCAGCGTCATCCAGAAGTGATTGCTACGTGCTCTTCTGTTATTGTTCAGGCCCCACTGCATTTCTTGCTTCACTTTCTACAACTTCCTATTATAAAAGCATTGGTGAAATCATTATTTTTGCTAATAAACAATCAATTCTGAGCTTCTCATCTCCTTCCTCTTTCCTGCCAGAGCCCCAGTGGTACTAATGCATAATTGGTTGGCTTCATGATATCCTATACAGCAAATAGGAGAGAGTCATGCTTGATGTAAGAAAAAATGTTAACTAGTTTACATAAGGATATTCTTAAATAAGTTGCAGTATTTAGAGTGACTATTAAATGCTATTGGGACACATTGATGATTGATATCTGTTAAAACCATTTTTCAGAATAGAGTTTAATCTTTCCTAATTTGAAAAAAAAAAAAGTTTACAATACAGAGTGAATTCTTTCTCAGAATATATGTCAATTCTACCACGGGGAGAGAGGTTTTCAAGTCACCAGAGAAAGGGAACTCAAATACGATTATAGTTTTAAAATTAAGAAAAAGTAAAATTTCATATTATTGTCCCTATCATTCAAAAAAATTTTGAATTTGAGGTGACTAAATGTATTAATAATAAAATAATTTGTTTTATGTTTATACAGAGGCTCAATGTTCACAAATTTCTTTCCTGAATTCTATCATTTGATCTCTGTAATACTTCTATGAGATAGACAGAGAAGTTATTAAAGATATCAATTTTTGGATGAGGCGATCCAGGCTTAGAGAAGCTCGATTGGAGAAAATTCACCAAAGTTACAGAAATTATATAAGTGCTCAACCCAGAACCTCAAATCTGGCTTTTGATTCAAACTCGGTACTCTTTACCCCTATAACCTGAAGAGAAGTTATAAATCTGGAGTGGCAAATAGCATTCACTTTGCATGCCAACCCTGATAAATTCGAAGGTATGCTTGAGATGATTTTTGAGGGCATGTAGAGGATAGCCAGGTGAGATAAGGCATTTCAGTGGATAAAATTACAAATGTAAAGGTCTGATAATATAAGACTACATATGGCATTCCAACATCTCTATGTTTTTCTTTTTATATAAACTAAAAATGTTTCTTTATTTTAAAATATTTGTTTTACCTTCTGACTCTTTAATGGAAAATCCTCTTCTGATTATGCCAGGCTCCTTTGAGCTTCATCATGGCTCACTACAGCTGGTTCTCTGCAGTCTTGTCAGGCCTCTGGATCATTTATTCAGAGTTACTGCCAGGTTAACCTGATGGCAGTTACCCAGCAATGCGTCTTTCTAGAAGTTTGTTCTGGATAATTAGAGAAAGGCTTCATCATGCCTAGTGACTGTCTATGAAATATTTTCTAATTTCATACCAAAATCATGAGCGGAATGAATAAACCTCCTTGGTAATGAGGTTCAAAATTTTGCTATTTAATTAAAAGATTTTGGAGACCTTCCCATATTTTCAATTAGTAATTTATGATAGTTGTATTTCTGATGAAAATTAACATAATGATAGCAATTATTGTCTTAGCCAACATTATTTTGCCCTTGCCATGTTTCATGAACTCTTAAAGAAATTTATGTGAATGATTAACATTACTTGTAATCCTTATAATAACATGCTCATCTCCATTTTATAAATAAGGTAAATTAAGTTAGAAATATGAAACAATTTGATAAAGTCACAGAGCCATTAAGAGATGGAAAAAAGTGAAACTGTGAAAATATTAGTTACTCATTTGTGTCTGATTCTTTGTGATCCATGAACTGTATGTAGCCTGCCAGACTCTTCTGTCCATGGAATTCTCCAGGCAAGAACACTTGAATGGGTAGCCATTCCTTTCTCTAGGGTATCTTCCCAAACCAGGGATCAGACCTGGGTCTCTTGCATTGGCAGGCAGATTCTTTACCATTTGAGCCACCAAGGAACAGGGCTGCAAACCTTTGTCTTTCTGTTCCCATATATAAGTGCTCTTAAACATCATTTCTTATATCACAATTACTTAACTTTGAAGCTCTAATGAGAAAGCAGAGAAGAAAACGAGTCTGCATGTACACACAGCCATACCATCAACATTTTTCCATAGAGGAAAAAAAATCACCTTATAATGGTTAAAAAATAGAAAATCTGCTTAATACATGTCATAGTTGTTAGCAAATGTAACCAAGTGATTGCATTATGTTCAGTACATATCTACAATATTTTTTTTCTGGTATCTTAACCTGTAATAAGTTCCATTTCATATTCTGACCTAAGAATTGTTTCAGAATCCAGCTCCCAAGTTAGCTCTTTAGGCCACATTTGCCAACAAAACATGCTGAAACTTTAGTGAGAGTTAAATCAGAAACAAAACAACAACAACAACAAAAAAAAACAAAGCAAATGTTCCCCCCTGCCCCCTGCCCTGGCCCCTGCAACCTGGCTTGATTTCTACAATGGCTGAACTACAGAAGTTGGTGTATTCAGACACCTTTTGGCTTTTTCTAAGGCTTGGCGTTATTTAACACCAACAGCTATTGACCTGATTTCCTTTGAATTCCAGAATATTGCCTGAATAAAAAGATTACTAATATGGCAAAATTTCTGGTGAGCATTTAACTTTCTTAATCTAGTGAAGATCTGCTGTTACATGTGGGGTTATCTGAATTGACAGGGAATGTGTCCAAGAGATATAGTGATTGAGAATTACTCACACATCTACTTCTGCCAAGACAGAAAACAGGGTTTTCAATGAATGATTACCAGATGGTTATCTGAGACATTTTGGCTATGTTCTAAGCTTGATAAGCAGAAAGATACTCAAGAAAATAGAGACTGTTTGCCATAAAGTTCCATATTCCTTGTCTTGAAATGAACATCCTGATTGCTTTGGAGTATAGATATGATATAAATAAAATACTAAACAGCGTACCTATCACAAAGCATGTGATCAAAATTTTACCCTGATACCTTCTGCTAATTCTTTGAATAAATCACTTAAATGATTAACTATTTACCTTTTAGGGAAGTTTATGGGGTGTTTTCTCTATAAAGAAGTATGATTGTTTAATTGGCCTGTTGATATATCTGGAAGAATAAACTACCTCATTGTTTTACTCTTCTCTTTAGGCCTTTGGAAAAGGCTAGGTCCTAAGTTCCATCAATTTTAACACTATCATACAATTTTAATAAACTATACTTCAGAGCCAAAATTGTTTCCTGAGAACAGGTTATTATAAGGCAGATGGATTCTCTATGCAGAGATGTTGGCTTCCTTTTGACCTGAGAATTTCTTTGTACATTAATTAAAGAGTTGAGCCAGGCACACTAAGAAAGGCACTGACAAAGAAAAGGAAAATTCATTCCTTCAAGATTGCTAGTTCTCGGTCTAGGGCTTATCCAACAAGCCATTTTCTAAACGTTTATTAAATCAAGCAAAATAGTGTTTTTCACATGTCTTAGTGCCTCTAGAATCAAATCAATTCAAAATAGGTGGCAAAGGGAAGTATGTAAATCACAATTTACATTGAGAAATTGATTCCTTTCCCCAAATGAAACCATGCTCTGTCAGAGTGCAGAAACATCAAAGCAACTATGAACAATGAGAATGAAAACAGGGATTTTGAGATGGAAATTGAGTTTTTAATGCTTTGCTTATAGTGTATAGGATGTTAATATGGGTTTAAAACAATCTTCCTTTTTGGTTTTTCACCTCAGAATAAATTAATATTTTTTTTAATTTTAATTTGTATTAACTGTATTCATTTACCATGTGATCTTTCAAAGGTTTTTGAGACTTTTAAGGGAAAAATCAGGAAGTCATAAATTAGTGCTTATTTATGTTTCTTTGATTGAGATATTTTTTAAACATTTTATTGGAGTGTATATAATTTGCAATAGTATGTTAATTTCCACTGTACAGCAAAGAGGTGTATATATATATACACAGAAAATCTATTCATTTTTACTTTATTTTCCCAGATAGGCCATTGCAGAGTACTGAGTAGTAAAAGTGCCTCATTCAGTAGGCTTACAGACTCACTGGTCTTCAGTTCAGTTCAGTTCAGTCGCTGAGTCGTGTCCGACCAATGCCTCTAGAATCAAATCAATTCAAAATAGGTGGCAAAGGGAAGTATGTAAATCACAATTTACATTGAGAAATTGATTCCTTTCCCCAAATGAAACCATGCTCTGTCAGAGTGCAGAAACATCAAAGCAACTATGAACAATGAGAATGAAAACAGGGATTTTGAGATGGAAATTGAGTTTTTAATGCTTTGCTTATAGTGTATAGGATGTTAATATGGGTTTAAAACAATCTTCCTTTTTGGTTTTTCACCTCAGAATAAATTAATATTTTTTTTAATTTTAATTTGTATTAACTGTATTCATTTACCATGTGATCTTTCAAAGGTTTTTGAGACTTTTAAGGGAAAAATCAGGAAGTCATAAATTAGTGCTTATTTATGTTTCTTTGACTGAGATATTTTTTAAACATTTTATTGGAGTGTATATAATTTGCAATAGTATGTTAATTTCCACTGTACACAAAGAGGTGTATATATATATACACAGAAAATCTATTCATTTTTACTTTATTTTCCCAGATAGGCCATTGCAGAGTACTGAGTAGTAAAAGTGCCTCATTCAGTAGGCTTACAGACTCACTGGTCTTCAGTTCAGTTCAGTTCAGTCGCTGAGTCGTGTCCGACCATTTGCGACCCCATGAATTGCAGCACACCAGGCCTCCCTGTCCATCACCAACTCCTGGAGTTCACTCAGATTCACGTCCATCAAGTCCGTGATGCCATTCAGCCATCTCATCCTCTGTCATCCCCTTCTCCTCCTGCCCCTAATCCCTCCCAGCATCAGAATCTTTTCTGATGAGTCAACTCTTCGCATGAGGTGGCCAAAGTACTGGAGCTTCAGCTTTAGCATCATTCCTTCCAAAGAAATCCCAGGGCTGATCTCCTTCAGAATGGATTGGTTGGATCTCCTTGCAGTCCAAGGGACTTTCAAGAGTCTTCTCCAACACCGCAGTTCAAAAGCATCAATTCTTAGGCACTCAGCCTTCTTCACAGTCCAATTCTCACATCCATACATGACCACAGGAAAAACCATAGCCTTGACTAGATGGACCTTAGTTGGCAAAGTAGTGTCTCTGGTTTTGAATATGCTATCTTAGCCAGCCTCAATCTCTGCTCTGTAGCCTAGGTGGCCCCAAGAGTCACATTTTCTTCAGACCTCTACTTTTATACTTGAAATTGTAATGTGTAATTTATGCATAAGGCATATAGTATAGATTTCAAATGAAAATTGGATATTTCTATCCAATCATCTTTGTTGTTCTTAGATTGTAGCTTAAACATGAGTGTTCAAAATATTTTTTCCCTGTTTGCAGACATTTTTAGAATTTTAGTTTTTATAATTTAATGATTATAGAATATATCTTATGAAATCTCATGTGGTGAAAGACAATTCAGGTACTTTATGTTTTGAATAAATAATAGTGTATCATTTGTCTCAGTATTTGAAAACAGATGTTGCCATACTGCATTTTAGTGAAATGCGTCTTCTGTGAGGTGTGACAGTGAGAGTAAAAGACAAATAACTATGTTTTAAAGTTCATTACAAATTTTGGCACATTTGTTGTCAATCCACATTGCAAATAAAAAATCTAGTCACCATTTGAGTGATTTTTAATCAAGAAAATGCACATGTAATATATAAACTACATTTTAAAATTATATTTACATACTATTTTTAAGTTGGTAATGTTTGGGTATGAGTATCAACTATATAGAAAAAGAAATTTTCAAGAGTAAGTTGGTATTTGAAAATACAGCACAGAAGAAGAATAATGTTTTCTCATGATAGTCCAGGTAGATATGTGTTATCTTGTATAATATTAGTACTTTCATTGTAACTACTTATATTCATCAGTCATGTGTAATATTGCATGCTATTTGTATATTTTCTATTTTTCTTTCAAAAACACTCTTACCCACTTCTGCACTCAGTGAGACTTATGGTCTGGCCTATATCAAAGGGCTCCCTTGCCCACTGGCTTCCTGTTTGGTTAAGCAAATGAGAAAATTCAAGAAGTGTGAGTAAAGAAGCAGAGTGAAGTTCTCTGTTTCCTCTCAGTGGCTTTGGTGAGGGCTGGCTGCATCCCCTGACCAACAGGTAGTGACTCCTGACAGACAGCCTTCTCATAGAGCTCCTTCTCCATTTTCACTGAGGCAGACTCTTCTCTGCTCCAGGACTACATATGACATCACTACGTATGACATCATAGAAACAGACTCATTCTCTAGAACATTAAAGCTATGTTTTTGCATGCAATTTTCTTGAAACCAAAGACTTTCATCAAACATTTATTGATTATCAGACAAAGGGCTTTGAAGGTTTAGAGATTCACAGTTTTGCTAACTTGCTCTATGAGGAAGGTTGTCAGTACCCAGTCCTTAGATTCTTTACAGTATTTTTTTTTTTCCAAACACAGGTGTAATTGCATTATTATATCATTCCTCTGGCCACACCAAACAAAACTCACATTTGATGGTGACTCCCATTTTCAAAATAAAATTTAATTCTTAGGTATGGTATTGGGATATGTAAGGAAAGGGATTCTACTTGATCCAGCTTTAGTTTTCATTTGAACATTATTATTACAAATGTCTCACCCCACTGCATGGTTCATCATTCTGTTCCATGCCCTAGGCCTCTCAGTTGCATGTTTTTCTTTTTGCTTACTTATCCTTTTCTCTTGTTTCCATTTGTAAGAGGAAAGGTGTCCCTGTCAAGATTTAGCCCAAATGCCTAACTCTCCCACAAGGTCTTCCAACTCCAATGAATGACAGTCCATTGTTGGAGTTTTCCTTTTATCAGGGTTAAGGATATGCTTATAATCATCCCATTTAGATTCTCATGTCTTCGGGTGAAAGGATCAAACATTTTCATACTTGTAGACTGATTGTGTTTAGTGAAGGGACTCCTTTGCACATGTATTTTGAGCTCAGTAACTGTTTGGAAAGTGAAATGACTTACTAGTGTGGTAATTAAACTTGGTGTGACCTTTTCTTCCTATGGTAACAGTAAGTTAGCTCAGCAGCATGAGGGATAAATACAAAATTAGGTAAGAGAAGGGAATGGCAACCCACTCCAGTATTCTTACCTGAAAAATCCCATGGACAGAGGAACCTGGGAAACTACAGTCCATGGGGTCACAAGAGTTGGACATGACTTAGCAACTAAAGCATTAACATCAACAATTTATATGACTGGCATTTGGCAAGAGTTGCATTTCCCATTTTTCCTCTTACTTCTTTCCTGCCTATCTGTCCCAAGCCCCTTTGAGCACATTTAGGTTGGGCTCGTTGATATTCATTTGCATCCAAGAAAGCCTGGTGGTCCTCTCTGGCCTTGAGCTGAATCAGTACTAGATTAAGAAGGGCAAGAGACTGGAGAAACTTATGGAAAGCAATAAGCCTGAAGACAAGATCTTGAATTTAGTGTTTCCAAGTTTTAGGATTGAATTCCAGCTCTGTGATATACTGGCCATGGGAACTTGGGCAATTTTTTGTTTGTTTTTTGTTTTGTTTTATGGCTGTCATATTTTGAACCTCTTGCTATCAAATGAGAGTACTTATCTTACAGTGTTGCATTGGGAAGATCCCTTGGAGGAGGGCATGGTGACTCACTCCAGTATTCTTATTGGGAGAATTTCATGGACAGAAGAGCCTAGCATGTTACAATCCTTAGGATTACACAGTCCTTAGGATCACCTCGGGCATGACTGAAGTGACAGCACAAGTTTGCATATTTTAACCTTATCAATCATTTAAATTAAAGCTGCATGACTTTAGTTTCTGCCTCTGACAGAAGACTCTGGTTACTATTTCCTCTCTTGCCAAGTAGAACTACTCTCAGAACCTGCAAAAGACAAGTTATACAGGGTTATCTTTTTTCTTCTTTTGATTTTTTTTCTTTCACTTTCAAAAGCTACAACTTCTATAAATTATCGATCTGCTTTTTAAAATAATTATATTTAAGGGAAAATATGAAAAAATTACTAGTATATGATACAAATAGTCACAATTTGTAAAAAAAAAAAAAAAAAGGATTAACTTTGACCCAATTATTAAATTTTAAAAGGAGCTCCTTTAGTAGGAGCTTTTTTTAAACATCTAAAAAGTTCTTTTTTTCAAAAATAAATCTCCAAAGCTACCCTATGGATTTATTGAAATATTTATGATAAAACGAAATCCAGAAGCTTTATGTTGGTGGCATCAGAAAGAGGCTGAGTGATAGACATGATCTGATTCTTAGGGTGAATTATTAAAAATATATTCTTCTTTACAGATCAAGAATTGAAAGATCAAGCACCTCAGTTCAAAAGTTGAAAGAAATTAGATAAAAGATGGGTTGTGCGGAAGAACCCAAGGAAGAGATGAAATAACCAGAGAGGTGGTCACTGAATTTTACTGTACCAAGTATATATGAGAGAGGGCTGACATTTTTATAAAGACTATTCCTATATGGCATGAATGGCAAATATTAAATTTATAATTCTTCTATATAAATGACAAATAATTGCTTAATACAATACTTTAGTAACAAAATTAATATCCAATTGTTTTGGACCTTTATGAAAGTGAGAGAGTCATTTCCTAGGCAGGTTGATAAGAGGTCTAGGGGTCCCCAAGGAGAGAGGGGTCTGGAATTCTCAAGGAGGAAGAAAGGACAAACTTTTTTTCCTTCTCTATGTTCCTTAGGATTATATAACAATAATGTATTCTACCTGAGGACAGTCTCTGGATTAAACCTTCTGGCTAATTCTGTTATTTTAAAATGTAAATTATGAGAGTAGGTCTGGTGAGGTCTCTACAACCTCCAGACATTCTTTGGATTCACTGGAGAGTATATAGTGTTAGTTGCTCAGTCGTGCCAACTCTTTGTGACCCCTTGGACTGCAGCCTACCAGGTTCCTGTGTCCGTGAGATTTTCCAGGCAAAGATACTGGTGTAGGTTTCCATTTCCTTCTCCAGAGGATCTTCCCAATTCAGGGATCGAACCCGGGTCTCCTGCACTGCAGGCAGATTCTTCACCAACTTGAGATACATCCCCTTCTGATGCCTATGTCAGAAGCTTTCTCTATCTCTTTTATATTTTAATAAAACTTTATTACACAAAAGCTCTTAGTGATCAAGCCTCGTCTCTGGCCCCGGATTGAATTCTTCTCCTCCAGGGACTAAGAATCCCGTCATTGTGATTCAACAACAACCTTTCAAAAGGCCACCTTTATTATTTCATTTAATCTATATAAGATTACCAATGAGAAGACATCATTATTGCCTCAATTTTATAAAAGAAAAAAAAAGAGATAACTATTTTGTAATTTGCTTAAAGTCACCATAAACACTTGGTTGTAACTACTGGTTACTTTTTCGCTGTGAACCAGCCTCTCTTTAATTAAATGGGTGATGAACCTAAAAACTGGTAATTCTGGAAGCTAAGCAAGGTGTCATGAATTTGTATTACAGCAGTTCTTTCAAGCTCTTGGCCATTCAATCTTGGCTGCTTTTAATTATTTAGACTGAGAATACCTTTGTTGTGATCCTTGCATACACCATCTCCACAGCTCTCTGTGAATCAGACTGTCCCCCACCACTGCTGCTCCAAGATGCTGCTCATTAAGATAAATGTACCCATCCTGCTCTGTCAGTTAAGCACTGTCTCCACGTATGTCTTCAGTCATGTCTGACTCTATGCAACCCCATGGACTGTAGCCTGCCAGGCTCCTCTGTCCATGGGAATTCTTCAGACAACAATACAGGAGTGGGTTGTCATGCCCTCCTCCAAGAGATCTTTCTAACCCAGGGATCAAACTCTTGCCTCCTGTGGCTTCTGCTCCTCAAGTGGATTCATTACCAGTGAGTCACTAGGGAAGCAAATATTCTCTTCAGTCCTCTATTATTACTGTTTGGATCCTCTCATTCCAATTATTATCATGAATCCCTGTTCTGTAATAGCAAGTCTTATCATTAGTCCTCATCTAGAGAGGATAGCTACCAATGAGATTCCTGGAAAATTCTTTAATAATTTCATAATTGGAATGTCCTTTGAAATCCCTGTGGAACCTAGTTGATTGGTAGTATTTCCAGCCTTATATATGTATATATAACTCTCTTACCATACTGACTGCTCTGAGCCTTTTGGCTATGTCTTTCAATATTTTTCATGCTAATTTCTACACTTTCACTTCACTTTGTATTGGTCATCTTTTTTGCCCAATTTCCAAGAGCATACCAACAAGGTTTTATACCATCTCCCAGGTCTTTTACCAAGGTATAAATTCCTGTGTCAACTGAAAGTTCTTCCATATTAATCAGCTATCATCCAATGTTACACTGCCTCCTCCCTGGAACCAGAGCCCACCTGATCTAAAGCACACATACCTCCCTAGCCCTGCAGGTATGCCTTGGTTAGGTTCTGTAGCCTTTATGTGGATATAGCTTCTTTTCTTTCCTTCCTCTATATCTGTGTCATGTCTGCATGAGGTTTACTGCACCTTGACTTTATTGGTGACTAGAAAGCTAGGGGAGAGTAAATTCTGAGAGGTATGAAAGTTGTCTTGCAAGACAGAGGCCTTTGACTTTTCCTCAATTGATTGGTACTCTAGCCTTTAAGAAGAAGAAATAGACCATTTCTGAAGGCCCAGATGGTTCAGCAGAGTATGAGGATTAAAATATTTGAGTGCATTGATCCAGATGTTCCCTTGTCAAAATGTCAGGTTCTACACTTTCTTAATCAGGATCCTGACTTTGGCATAACAGTCTTGTTGAAGTCAAAATTCAACCTTCTCTAGAGCTCAACTACTCTTATAATTAAGCTCTGGCCCTAAGCCTCAGCTTTTCTACTCATCCATCTACAGGAGATGAGATTCTTTTTATATACTGCTTATGGCAATGCCTGGGGAGGGACTCAGCTGTGAGCTATCAGCAGTAAGTACTTCTGGCAACTAACAGAATGAATGCCTAAATTCAGAAGGCAGCAATCAGAGTGATTAGTCACAGCATCTACCATAGGGTTTGAGATAGGTGATAATGAATACTTTTGAAATAGTAAGGAGAGGGGTCAAAGTTGAAAGTACAAAGAGTAAAAGGAAAATTATACAATGCAGTTTTAGGAGGATAGACTAAATGGAATCCAAAGTTTATGCAATGACCCTGGCCTTAGATTGAAGGACACAATATATTGAAAGCTAAAGGGAATGAGGAAAGATGACTGTAGGTACAGAGAGGTTTTTAGGCTTATTAGCGAGCTTCAGAGTGACTCTTGTCCAATGGAAATGAAGTAAAAGTGAGAATCATATTTTAAAAATGAAAAAACACTAGTCATTGATAATTTTACAAAAATACAGAAGCACTGAAAAGCTTTTATTCACCAACTTATAGTGTGTCTTTACTCTGTGCTGTTGTGGAAAGTAGGGAATTGGACTATTCAAAGAAACATAGTAAAAATGACAGGTATTGTTGAGGGCCCAGATGAAACTGATGGTCAAGACTATTTTGTTGAAACAGTCTCTCCTGTTCTGTGGCTTTCTCCAGAAGTGCTCAGCTGACTCAGAATAGCATGGAAATATGGTTAATTGCATTAATCCAGGTTTGAGATTTTGCCATATGGGTATAATGAAAGTAAGGTGAGTGGAAGATTGGTTAGAGTACTATGAATTGAAATAGGAAAAATAAACAAAACCAGACACTAATGGATTGACTCATAATAGACAATTAAATGTTAGAATGGCTGCACTAGGAAGAGCTGAACACTTATCCTAGAAACAGAAATGATTTTTGGAAAGTGATTTGGGAGTGTGGCAGGATTAGATAATAAGATATTAGGAGAATTGAAACAGTTACCTGAGAAGGAAGACAGGATAAGTCACTTCAGTTGAGGAAGTAAGAGAATCCCTTGCCACACAATAAAAAAATCAACAGTGTTTCCTATTCTCACCATGATTAATCTCTCAGCAGTATTTAACAGTATTAATGTATTTTTTTTAACTCACTCTTATCTGTGGGTATGTGTTATCACACACAAAACTTGTTTCTATTCCATCTCTCTTTTTTTATCTCACTTTTGTTAGTTCTTTTTCCTAAAACTCACTTTTCAATGAAATTCAAATTGGAAGCCACAGATGACACAATTCTATACATAGAAAATCTTAAGACCACCTTCAAAAATTACTAGAACTCAACAATAAATTCAAGGAAATTGTAGGATGTAAAATTAATATACAGAAATCTGTTGCATTTCAGTATGCTATCAATGAGAAAGAGAATTTTTTTTTAAACAATCCCATTTAGAATCACAAGAAAAAGAATAAAATACCTAGGAATAAGTATTCTGAAGAAGGTAAAAGACTTGTACAAGGAAATTTGTAAGACGTTGATGAAATAAAACAGGCATTGTGTTCACTGTAAAGATTCGTTCAGTTTCAGTTTAGTCGCTCAGTTGTGTCTGACTCTTTGCGACCCCATGTATCGCAGCACGCCAGGCCTCCCTTTCCATCATCTCCTGGACTTGACTCAGACTCGCGTCCATCGAGTCAGTGATGTCATCCAGCTATCTCATCCTCGGTCATCCCCTTCTCCTCCTGCCCCCAATCCCTCCCAGCATCAAAGACTTTTCCAATGAGTCAACTCTTCACATGAGGTGGCCAATCTCAAGCATCTTAACATTCTTTCCAGCCAACTCAACTGAAGAAAGGAAAGAACAAGTCAGAATCACAAGGCCTAACTCTTTCATCCCAGGACCATGCCTGCTAGATGAGGAGAGGAGGTTGGGACCATGCTTCCATTTTGTCAATAATGCCTAACGCAGCTCCTGACAACCGGCATACAGATTTCTCAGGAGGCAGGTCAGGTGGTCCAGTACTCCCATCTCTTTAAGAATATTCCACAGTTTGTTGTGATCTACACAGTTAAAGTCTTCAGTGTAGTCAATGAAGCAGATGTTTTTCTGAAATTCTCTTGCAATTTGATCTCTGGCTTCTCCACCTTTTCTAAATCCAGCTTGTACATCTGGAAGTTCCCAGTTCACGTCCTGTTGAAGGCTAGGTTGGAGAATTTTGAGCATTTCTTTACTGGCTTCCCTGGTGGCTCAGAGGTTAAAGCGTCTGCCTGTAATGCAGGAGACCTGGGTTCGATCCCTGGGTCAGGAAGATCCTCTGGAGAAGGAAATGGCACCCCACTCCAGTATTCTTGCTTGGAGAATCCCATGGACGGATGAGCCTGGTGGGCTACAGTCCATGGGATCGCAAAGAGTCAGACATGACTGAGTGACTTCACTTTCACTTTCACTTACTGGCTTGAGAGATGAGTGCAATTGTGCGGTAGTTTGAGCATTCTTTGGCATTGGCTTTCTTTGGGGTTGGAATGAAAACTGACCTTTTCCAGTCCTGTGGCCACTGCTGAGTTTTCCAAATTTGCTGGCATATTGAGTGCAGCACTTTCACAGCATCATTTTAGGATTTGAAATAGCTAAGCAGCAGCCATGAAATTAAAAGACATTTATTTCTTGGAAGAAAAGTTATGACCAACCTAGATAGCATATTGAAAAGCAGAGACGTTACTTTGCCAACAAAGGTTCATCTAGTCAAGGCTATGGTTTTTCCAGTGGTCATGTATGGATACGAGAGTTGGACTGTGAAGAAAGCCGAGCACGGAAGAATTGAATTTTGAACGTGCTGTTGGAGAAGACTCTTGAGAGTCCCTTGGACTGCAAGGAGATCCAACCAGTCCATTCTGAAGGAGATCAGCCCTGGGTGTTCTTTGGAAGGAATGATGCTAAAGCTGAAACTCCAATACTTTGGCCACCTCATGCGAAGAGTTGACTCATTGGAAAAGACTCTGATGCTGGGACGGATTGGAGGCAGGAGGAGAAGGGGACAACAGAGGATGAGATGGCTGGATGGCATCACTGACTAGGTCGATGTGAGTTTGAGTGAACTCTGGGAGATGGTGATGAACAGGGGGGCTTGGCATGTTGCGATTCATGGGGTCGTAAAGAGGTGGACACAACTGAGCGACTGAACTGAACTGAACTGAAGCTGGAATTGCATTATCTCCACTAACTTTGTTCACAGTGATCCTTCCTAAGGCCCTCTTGACTTATGAAATGCTGTTTGGGATTGATGAAAAATGTATGATTTGTTGAATGAGGAAACAAGAGAGGCAGATTTGGAATTGGGGAGTAGAAATAATGAAATCACTTTGTGCATGTTCATTTGAGACATCTGTGGATACCCATGGAGAAGGCAATCACACCCTATCCAGTACTCTTGCCTGGAAAATCCCATGGACGGGGGAGCCTGGTAGGCTGCAGTCCATGGGGTCACAAACAGTCAGACACAACTGAGTGACTTCACTTTCACTTTTCACTTTCATGCATTGGAGAAGGAAATGGCAACCCACTCCAGTGTTCTTGTCTGGAGAATCCCTGGGACAGGGGAGCCTGGTGGGCTGCCGTCTATGGGGTCACACAGAGTTGGACACAACTGAAGTGACTTAGCAGTAGCAGTGGATACCCAACCTAGGATATCAAATACATAATTCAGTTTGTGCATTAGGACCTGGATGGATGGATGGATGGATGAATTGAAAGAGTGTGTTGAAGCTATGGAGATAGATGAGAACTATGAGGAAGGACATACGGCATGGGAAAAAAAGAGCCAAGAATAGTCACTTATGTGAAATAACATTTCAGGATGGAGAGAAGAAGATGCTCTGATAAAGGACATGGAAGAAATGTCCAGAGAGAAAGGAAACCAGGAAAGTGTGTAATCATGAAAGTCAAAGGAGGGGTGTGTAGAAAAAGAGAAAGTGCTCAAGAGAAAATAATGTTCAACAGCATTGAAAGTTACTGAGAGGACAAATAAAATGGAGACCATAATACTCTGCTACCCTATTGCAGCTTAGCAGATTCCTACTTGATAGAAAAGAAATAAGCTGTGTTTAATGCTTCTTTGTGAATCGGTCAGTCTGCCCAGAGACTCCAGTTCCCAACGTGCTGGCTTCTCCATCATATTCACAAACACTGGGGCTTGTATGCACCCTCTCAGCATCCAGTGTTTGCAATGATCCCACCGATAACTACTATGAGCAAATAAATAAATCCCTCCTTCTTTTCCTCCTTTGATCCTCTGCTTTCCAATGAGCATTCAGTACTAAGGAGTCTTAGATGTACAGCTTTGAAAAAGAAAGTCTTCATAAGTAGAAGAATTAAACAGCATCAAGCAAAAATGCCCATGTTTGGGCATTCTACTTATCTTCTACAGCAGCTCATCTTCTGTACTATTCTAAAATCATGTTCTTATGGGCTCTTAATAACCTGGCAGCAGAATCACCTCCCACAGGTTTGCTACCAATTAGAAGCAGTCAATCATTTTTTAACAGTCCATCAGTTATAGTGCCCCCCTAAAGAGAATAATCCTTACCTCCTTACATTTACACAGAAACACACACACACAGACAGTCCTCTTCTACATCATTGCTCACTATTTCTGTTTTAGCGAATATTCTTCTTTGTATTATAGTTGATTGTTTGTTTGTTTCTTGACAGTGTGCCTTGTAGAATCTTAGTTTCTCCACCAGGAAGACCAGGGATCAAATCCATCCCCCAGCAGTGGAAGTACAGAGTCCTCACCACCGGACTGCCAGGGAATTTCCTGTTCAAAACTAAAGTTCTCAGGGGAAAGCTTCATGACATTGGATTTGGGAATGACTTCTAGATGTGACACTATAATCACAGGCAACAGAAGCAAATTAAACAGATGGACAGCATGAGATTTATAAACTTTTGTCATCAAAGGGCAACAAACAACAGAGCAAAAAGGCAACCTATGAAACAAAAGAAACTATTTATAAATCATATTTCTGATAAGGGATTATATCAAGATAATATAAAGAACTTCTACAACTCAGCAATTAAAAAATCAAATAAGCTGACTTAAAAAAAATGTGCAAAGGACTTGAATTGACGTTTCTCCAAAGATAGTATAGAAATTGTCTACAGATATATAAAAAAGATGCTCAACATCTAATCAGTAGAAAAATACAAATCATTAAAAAATAATAATAATAAAAAACCACAATGAGATATAACTTCACATCCATTAGGATGGCTACTATTAAAATGATAGAAATAATAACAAAAGATTTTGAAAATAAAAATGTTGGCAAGGATGTGGAGAAATCGGAACTTTTGGGCAGCATGGGGGGAATTTAAAATGGAATTTAAAATTAAGAAAAAACAGTATGGAGGTTCTTCAAAATATTAAAAATTGCCATGTCATTTGGCAATCCCACTTCTGAGTATATATCCAGAAGAATTCAAAACAGGATATCAAAGAGATATTTGCACACCTATATTTATTGCAGCATTGTTCACAATAGCCAAGAGATAGAAGCAACCCAAATGTCAATTGACGATTAAATGTATAAAGAAAATATGGTATAGACATACAATGGAATATTATGTGGCCTTAAAAAAGGATGGAGATGCTGTCACATGCTACAACATGGATGAATCTCATGGACATTGAACTAAATGAAATAAGCCAGTTATATAAAAAGAAATACTGTGTGATCCTAATTCATTTGAAATGTCTAAAGTAGTCAAAATCAGGTGATTGCCAAGTGCTGGAAGAATGGGGGAGGGGCAACTAGTATTTGATCAGTTTCAGTTTTGCAAGATGAAAATGTTCCAGAGTTCTGTTGCACAACAATGTGATCAGACTTAATAAACTGAATATACCCTAAAAATGCTAAAATGGTAAATTTTATGTTACATCATTTTTTACAAAAATTAAAGAAATTACTCTTGCCTGAAGCTAAAAATATCAATCACATTACAGGTATCTGCCATGTCTTTAATCTGATACTCATATATTACTGACTTGCAAAATAATACAAAGCTTTATAAGGAATATTATAAGGAAGTTTTCCCTTTATTAAATCTCTCCTCTGTTTTTACCTTAAAGAGATCTTCTCTGGACACACCCCTAAAATAATCTCTTACAAGCACCATTTCTTTTTTTTTTTTAAAACATTTTATTCCATATTGGAGTATAGTTGATTAACAATGTCTTGCTAGTTTCAGGTGTATGAGAAGTGATTCAGTTACATATGAACATGTTTATCTTTTCTTTTTCAAATTCTTTTCCCATTTAGGCTGTTACATAATATTGAGCAGAGTTCCCTATGCTATACAGTAGTTTCTTATTAGTTATTCACTTTAAATATAGCAGTGAATCACCATCCTCTTTTCTCTACTTTCTCTTCAAAGCACTTTATAGCACTCCCTGACATTAAATATTGTATCTCCATATTAACTTTTCAGTGTCCGTCTCCTCCCTAGAGTGTAAATACATTAGGACAGGGACTTTGGATTGTATCATTTCAGCAGCACTTAGAGCAGTGCATGGTATATGGCAGGCTCTCAATCATTACATACACAATTAAATTGACGTTATTCAGAGAAAGAGTCTCTTCATGAGAGAGGGAAATTTATCTAGTTCATCTATTTCAATTTTTCTTATTTCTTGAATACTTTTGTTTCTGACCTGTTTAAATTAATGAAATTTGGATTTCAGCAATGACAAATCCATTCATTTGAACAGTCACTATAATTTATCACTTACACTGAGCCAATAAGCGTCATATATAAAGACAGCTAAAGTAATTGAATTAGTCATGTGGCCATATATCATGAAGACATATGTTTTTTAATTAAAGGACTTTTTTCTTTAGGTTATTAACCACCAAAATTATACTCTTGTACTTTAAGCTCTTTTCAAGAATAGATACATTCTTTGTTTTAAGATACTGGTCTATCTCTTGCTTTGTTCATTATTACTTAAAGCCAGTTAATTTTATGTCACTTAATTATTTTTGAATCTTCTCTAAATTTTGGAATTTTTAAGAAATATATATTAAAGAGAGAATATCAGGTGTGTATTCATTATAGCATAGGTGATTTTAATGACTATTGTGAACCTGTCCATTGTAACTGTAGACAACAGATTATAATCTAATGAATACAATCTAATAACAGTCAGCAAGACTTGTCTTTGGATCACAACTCTGCCACTTAC
The DNA here is from genome assembly GCA_006408695.1 of Aepyceros melampus. Taxonomy (NCBI): domain Eukaryota; kingdom Metazoa; phylum Chordata; class Mammalia; order Artiodactyla; family Bovidae; genus Aepyceros; species Aepyceros melampus. The sequence goes on from SJXQ01004781.1 coordinate 425,281, forward strand.
TAACTTTGATGGACTTAGGTTACGCTAGTTAAGCTGATTTGCAATTTCTCATTTGTAAAAAGTGCCAGTAATACCTAGGTCACAGGTCTATTAAGAAGATTAAATAAAATAATATATGTGACAGTTCCTGAAAACCCAGCACTCAACACATGATCTGTTTCCTTAGTGTTTTGACCTCAACCTTTTTTCCTTAATTTCAGCTATATTTTATTGATAATTAGTAAGTGAACTAAATTGAATGTCACTTTAAATATTCCAGAAGAAACTTGGCTATTTTTAGAAGTTCTATAATCAAACTTTCCATTAAGAGAAAAACCCTTTTGTAGAACAATCCCTCACCTCTAATTTTTATACTTTGAAGTTTCTGTTACATTAAGACATAACTTTTATTAATTTAAATGCTCTTGGTTAGTGCAATTTGTTTCTTCACCTTCATAATTCAATGGAATGTTTTCATTTTCTCTCTAGACAAGCTAGATAATCAGTAATGTAGTAATCACTTTATCTCTGTAACTTTTTCTTTGTTATATGCTTTCCTAATCTATTTCTGTAGCTTATCACATGTGAAAGTGAAAGAGGAGAGTGAAAAGTTGGCTTAAAATTCAACATTCAGAAAACTAAGATCATGGCATCTGATCCCAGAACTTCATGGCAAAAAGATGGGGAAACAATGGAAACAGTGACAGACTTTTACTTTTGGGGCTCCAAAATCACTGCAGCTAGTGACTGTAGCCATGAAATTAAAAGTCACCTGCTCCTTGAGAGAAAAGTTATGACCAACCTAGACAGCATATAAAAAGCAGAGATACTACTTTACTGACAAAAGTCTGTTTAGTCAAAGCTATGGTTTTTCCAGTAGTCACGTATGGATGTGAGAGTTGGAATATAAAGAAAGCTGAGTGCCAAAAAATTGATGCTTTTGAACTGTGGTATTGGAGAAGACTCTTGAGAGTCCCTTGGACTACAAAGAGATCCAACCAGTCAATCTTACAGGAAATCAATCCTGAATGTTCATTGGAAGGACTGATGCTGAAGCTAAAACTCCAGTTCTTTGGCCACCTGATGTGAAGAACGGACTCATTTGAAAAGACCTTGATGCTTGGAAAGATTGAAGGCAGGAGGAGAAGAGGATGACAGAGGATGAGATGGTTGGATGGCATCACCAACATGATGGACATGAGTTTGAGTAGGCTCCGGGAGTTGGTGATGGACAGGGAAACCTGGCATGCTGCAGTCCATGCAGTCTCAAAGAGTCGGACACGACTGAGAGACTGAACTAAACTGATTACGTTTTAACTTATGCTAAATAACTATTAATTTTTGTCTGTATTAATTTTTAATCATAAAATCATTAATTTTTAATCACTGAGAGGCAATGATATTGAGAAAGAATATCACTCCATATCTAAACACATACATTTGATTCATAGAATCTTTATTTTTATTATAAGAGACTATGATCTTTGTACAGGTAAACTATGACTTCGTTTATCTTACAGCTTTAAGGCTTGCTACTATTTTATTCCCTCAAGTAATCAAAAAAATTAAGCTTATTGTGGTTATTTAATAGACTCTGCTGGATCTGGTAACAAACCATCTCCTATATGTTAGGATGAACAACACTTAGTAGGACCATAAATAATTTGAGTATACACTAATGCTTGTTAACCCAGATCTTTAATATATTAGACTACTTTCTTAAATTCCAAGGATTTCAAGTGTATAAGAACAGAATTTCTTTTGGTTAATAGTATGTGCATGCATGAATACTAAGTCACTTCAGTTGTGTCTGACCCTTTGTAACCCTATGGACTGTAACTCCTCTGTCCATGGGATTTTCCAGGCAAGAATACTGGAGTGTGTTGCCATGCCCTCCTCCAGGGGGTCTTTCCAAGCCTGGGAATGAACCCAGGTCTCTTACATCTCCAGCATTGCCAGGCAGGTTCTTTACCACTAGCAACACCTGTGTGTGTGGGCACTAGTTGTTCAGTCGTCTCCCACTCTGCAACCACATGGACGCAGGAGCACCACATGAGAAGCCCTAAACAGTACAAAGTTTTAACCAATTTTTATATTACTTCTTTTTTCTAATCCTCAACCCTAAACAAGCAAAATAATGGGAACAAGTATATCAGTGTTCCTTTTTTACATAATAGTTTAAGCTCTGTGTCTACTGGGTACCTGAAGCGACTTAGCACACACATACACTACTAGGTACATAGTCTCCCAGTCCTCAGCTACTTGAATTATTTTCATCCACTTGGAGGTGACTTTATCCTTTAAATTATTTTTGCAAATGTCACTCATTTGATTAAACTGGGTGTTTTTAGTGGATATATTTCTCAGCAGCTTCCTTTCTCCTCCTCTCTTACCCACCTCATTTTCCCTTTTTTATTGCCTCCCATGAAACTTAGAACATGAATGCATCCTGCATCTGGTCACCTTTATCTTTCTTTGCACTATCTCACTACTCAGATTCCTCCTTTTTCCTCCTTTTACAGAAACCTTGGTTTTGATTCTGTTCTTTGGGAAGATTTTAGATAATTAGTAGTACTTCCATTCTTTATTTCCAAGGGAATTGAATTCCTTATGATTCACTGTAAATAAACCAAAAATATTCTAGAGTTTCTCTGATATGATAACCACATTTATATATATATATATTTATACCTCTGCCCAAATGTTACTGAAAAATTAAATTCTGCTTCTTCAACATGACTGCAGGTATTCTAGCTTGAGTTAAAATGGCTTCATATGAAGATTAAGAATTATTCCATTTTCCAACCACTATAGAAAACCATATGGAGATTTCTCAAAAAACTAAAAACAGAGTTGCCATATGACCCAGCAACACCACTCTTGGCATATATCCAGATGACATTATAATTCAGAAAAAATAAGCAGCCCTAAATTCATATAGCAGCACTTTTTACAATAGCCAAGACTTGGAAACAACCTGAATATCCATCAACAGATGACTGGATAAAGAAGATGTGTTATATATAACAATACAATGGAATACTACCCAGCCATTAAAAAGAAAGAAATAATGCCATTTGCAGCAACACAGATGGACCTAGAGGTTATCAGACTAAGTGAAGTAAGCCAGACAGAGACAAACACCATACGATTTCCTTATATGTGGAATCTAAAATATGACATAAATGAAGTTATTTATGAAACCAAAACAAACCCAGAGACATGGAGAATAGATTTGTGGTTGCCAGGGGGAAGGGGAGGTGAGAAAGGGATGAACTGAGAGTTTGGGATTAGCAGATGCAAACTCTTGTATTTAGAATGGATAAAAAGTAAGTTCCTACAGAATAGCATAGGGAACTATATTCAATAGACTGTAATAAACTGTAGTGGAAAACAATAAAAGAATTATTCCATTTTCAGTTAAAGTATTCATCAGTTTAAAGTTAAAAATAATGACTGTCTTCATGTGACTATTAAGAGAAAAATAATTTTTGATTGTGAAAATGACTGTGCCCAAAATTCAGTTTTACTCCAAACATTGTCTGTAGTACTTTTATTGGACTATTTTGTTTAATTTTCAAAACAATTTTTAAGCTTATCATTTAAACAAAATTTTACCCATTTTTTTTCTAAACCAATGAGTACAGGAAAAGTACTTAAGAGGATTTAATTACCTAGCAAATGTTCTCTGACACATTTATCATTAAGTCATTTGGGCCAGTAAATGCAAAGAAATTAGATCCTGTCCCTCTCCAGATCATCAGAAGATGAGTGTGAAAAGAGTGAGCTATATGTCAGAACAGGTCAGTGTATAGAGATTAAAAAAAAAAAAATGCTTCCATGATAAGTTTCCATCCTTTTTATGAAAAAGGCCTAGATCAGTGAGTTGTGGCTTTGGAGGTAAAGGGTGTCATTTTTGGAGGGTGGGATGAAAATCGCTTTTCAAGCTGGAGTGGTGGCAGAAGAAGGGTCTCTTCCCAAGAGAGTTTATTACTTGCCCATTAGAAGGCTTAGCATCAAATCCCACCTTGGGAGGATCTAAACAAGGGTTATATGATAGCTGGGTCCCCCTGCAGCAGTTCATAGTGTGGGCAGAGACAGCCTCCTTACCACCCAAGCTGCTCCGACCCGGACCACAGTGTGATGTGGAAAGAACAAAGAAAGGGGAAGGAGAGACATGTAATATGATCTATTATTTTGCAATTAACTCAAGACTAGCCCCGGTTCACTGTCAGCACTCTCATTGCTCACACCACACACTCACACACATCTGAGATTGGATCCAGAAACACTAAATCAATTTCCCCTCTCTCAACCTCAGTGGGGAGACTAGACCAACCTCACCTTCTCCTGCCTGAAAACCTAGCTTCCAAGACCCTTATGGACCAGAGTACAAGGTTCTTCACTCCTCTGAAAGAAAGCCAGCTAGAGAATTCATTTATGCATATTCCTCTTCCATTACTGTTTTTTGATGTCTGTTTCATGATACAGATTTCATCATGCAATTTACATGCAAATGATCAGAAAAATCTACATATTGCCTAATTATATTTGTCTATAATTACAGCTACTAATTGGTCCAGCATCCTAGAAAAGTGCTACTTAGCACTGATTATATAATTGCTGCCCTTGACCTTGGACGCGGGGTAGCTCCTCTTGGCCGTGTTCTGTGTGTTGTCACAGCCGCCCGCGCTTTGCGCAGTGTCGCAGCCACCCGTGCTAGTTAGTTTTTACTAAGCAACTCATAGATATGCATCAGATAGCTTTATTCCACGTGGAGCTATTCCACGTTCAAGGTCAGGAGGGGTGCAGTGAGGACATACCCCTTGTCCAAGGTAAGGACCAGCAGCTGTGCTTTGCTGGAGCAGCCTTGAAGAGATACCCCACGCCCAAGGTAAGAGAAACCCAAGTAAGACGGTAGGTGTTGCAAGAGGGAATCAGAGGGCAGACACACTGAAACCATAATCATGAAAAACTAGTCAATCTAATCACACTAGGACCACAGCCTTGTCTAACTCAATGAGACAGCCATGCCCTGTGGGGCCACCTAAGATAGGTGGTCATGGTGGAGAGGTCTGACACAATGTGGTCCATTGGAGAGGGGAATGGCAAGCCACTTCAGTATTCTTGCCTTGAGAACCCCATGAACAGTATGAAAAGGCAAAATGATAGGATACTGAAAGAGGAACTCCCCAGGTCATTAGGTGCCCAATATGCTACTGGAGATCAGTGGAGAAATAACTCCAGGAAGAATGAAGGGATGGAGCCAAAGCAAAACCAATACCCAGTTGTGGATGTGACTGGTGATAGAAGCAAGGTCCGATGCTGTCAAGAGCAATATTGCATAGGAACCTGGAATGTCAGGTCCATGAATCAAGGCAAATTGGAAGTGGTCAAACAAGAGATGGCAAGGGTGAACGTTGACATTCTAGGAATCAGCAAACTAAAATGGACTGGAAAGAATGAATTTAATTCAGATGACTATTATATCTACTACTGCAGACAGGAATCCCTCAGAAGAAATGGAGTCGCCATCATCATCAACAAAAGAGTCCAAAATGCAGTACGTGGATGCAATCTCAAAAACGACAGAATGCTCTCTATTCGTTTCCTAGGCAAACCATTCAATATCATGGTAATCCAAGTCTATGCCCCAACCAGTAATGCTGAAGAAGCTGAATGGTTCTATGAAGACCTACAAGACCTTTTAGAACTAGCACCCAAAAAAGATGCCCTTTTCATTATAGGGGACTGGAATCCAAAAGTAGGAAGTCAAGAAACACCTGGAGTAACAGGCAAATTTGGCCTTGGAATGCGGAATGAAGCAGGGCAAGGCTAGAGTTTTACCAAGAGAACACACTGGTCATAGCAAACACCCTCTTCCAACAACAAAAGAGACAACTCTACACATGGGCATTACCAGATGGTCAACACCAAAATCAGATTGATTATATTCTTTGCAGCCAAAGATGGAGAAGCTCTATACAGTCAACAAAAACAAGACCGCGAGCTGACTGTGGCTCAGATCATGAGCTCCTTACTGCCAAATTCAGACTTAAATTGAAGAAAGTAGGGAAAACCACTAGACCATTCAGGTATGACCTAAATCAAATCCCTTATGATTATACAGTGGAAGTGAGAAATAGATTTAAGGGCCTAGATCTGATAGATAGAGTGCCTGATGAACTATGGAATGACGTTCATGACATTGTAAGGGGACAGGGATCAAGACCACCCCCATGGAAAAGAAATGCAAAAAAGCAAAATGGCTGTCTGAAGAGGACTTACAAATAGCTGTAAAAAGAAGAGAAGCGAAAAGCAAAGGAGAAAAGGAAAGACATAAGCATCTCAATGCACAGTTCTAAAGAATAGCAAGAAGAGATAAGAAAGCCTTCCTCAGCGATCAGTGCAAAGAAATAGAGAAAAAGAACAGAATGGGAAAGACTAGAGATCTCTTCAAGAAAATTAGAGACACCAAAGGAATGTTTCATGCAAAGATGAGCTCAATAAAAGACAGAAATGGTATGGACCTAACAGAAGCAGAAGTTATTAAGAAGAGGTGGCAAGAATACACAGAAGGACTATACAAAAAGATCTTCACGGCCTAGATAATCACGATGGTGTGATCACTCACCCAGAGCCAGACATCCTGGAATGTGAAGGCAAGTGGGCCTTAGGAAGCATCATTACAAACAAAGCTAGTGGAGGTGATGGAATTCCAGTTGAGCTCTTTCAAATCCTGTAAGATGATGCTGTGAAAGTGCTGCACTCAATATGCCAGCAAATTTGGAGAACTCAGCAGTGGTCACAGGACTGGAAAACATCAGTTTTCATTCCAATCCCAAAGAAAGCCATGCCAAAGAATGCTCAAACTACAGCACAATTGCACTCATCTCACATGCTAGTAAAGTAATGCTCAAAATTCTCCAAGCCAGACTTCAGCAATATGTGAACCGTGAACTCCCTGTTGTTCAAGCTGGTTTTAGAAAAGGCAGAGGAACCAGAGATCAAATGGCCAACATCCGCTGGATCATGGAAAAAGCAAGAGAGTTCCAGAAAAACATCTATTTCTGCTTTATTGACTAAAGCCTTTATTGCCAAAGCCTTTGACTGTGTGGATCACAATAAACTGTGGAAAATTCTGAAAGAGATGGGAATACCAGACCACCTGACCTGCCTCTTGAGAAACCTATATGCAAGTCAGGAAGCAACAGTTAGAACTGGACATGGAACAACAGACTGGTTCCAAATAGGAAAAGGAGTACGTCAAGGCTGTATATTGTCACCCTGCTTATTTAACTTCTGTGCAGAGTACATCATGAGAAATGCTGGGCTGGAAGAAGCACAAGCTGGAATCAAGCTTGCCGGGAGAAATATCAATAACCTCAGATATGCAGATGACACCACCCTTATGGCAGAAAGTGAAGAGGAACTAAAAAGCCTCTTG
>SJXQ01004781.1:433393-560036 GCA_006408695.1 Aepyceros melampus
AGTTCATTGGAAGGACTGATGCTAAAGCTGAAACTCCAGTACTTTGGCCACCTCATGCGAAGAGTTGACTCATTGGAAAAGACTCTGATGCTGGGAGGGATTGGGGGCAGGAGGAGAAGGGGATGACAGAGGATGAGATGGCTGGATGGCATCACGGACTCAATGGACGTGAGTCTGAGTGAACTCCGGTAGTTGATGATGGACAGGGATGCCTAGCGTTCTCTGATTCATGGGGTCGCAAAGAGTCGGACAGGACTGAGCAACTGAACTGAACTGAACTGAACCAAATATTAAAAAAAGAAAAAAGGAATAAAAAGATCTGGAACTTACCTGGTGGTCCAGTGGCTAAGACTCTTAGCTCTCAATGCAGGGTACCTAGGTTCAATCCTTGATGGGGGATCCCACATGCAGCAAATAAAATCTGGTGCGGCCAAATAAATCAACAGAAAGATGACCTTTAAAAAAAGGAAGGAGATGCATGGGGATAATCCAGAGAGAGGGTGTGAGGCGGGAGGGGGAAGGTGGGGGGCAGGATTGGGAGATCATGTACACTCGTGGCTGATCCATGTCGATGTGTAGCAAAACAAATACAGTATTGTAAAGCAAAACAAACTAAAAAAATAAAAAATTTAAAAAAAAAATAAAAAATAAAAATAAAAAAAAAAAAAGAAGGAAATGGCAACCCACTGCAGTGTTCCTGCCTGGAGAATCCCAGGGACTGAGGAGCCTGGTGGGCTGCTGTCTCTAGGGTCGCACAGAGTCGGACATGACTGAAGCGACTTAGCAGCAGCAAAGGGATATCAGACCTGGAAATCTGAAGACATGTGAGGGCCAGCTTGTTTGGACCAATGAAAGCTCAGGGCAGTCCCCCTCCAGCCCCTTGGGTATCTCACTTTGCTGAGAGCGGCTGAGTTGTCACTGGGCTCAGGTGCTCTCAGGCAACTCCTGCACATCTAATAGGACAAGGACAGACACTTGCAGCCTTGTACTCACCCCAAGAGGTGATTTGTCAGCCTGTAGGCTCCTAATTACTTGGCATTAGCATATTCATATTTCTGTGTTTGGTTTTAATTAAGATGTTTCTTCCCTAAATCAGAAACAACATAAGAATGTAAATAAGATGTCTCTCACATTTTGTCTATAATAGTATGTCTTCTTTTTTCTTGTAATACATAGAGTGGTCTGTTAAGTTAAAATAAATGAGGACTCCTAGCTTCTGGTGGGTGGGATATTAGTTCTACTTTTAAAAAGCGACACCCAGACGGGTAGCAGAGCTCTGTGTGTGGGGTTTGTGTGTAGGCTTCCAATAGTTTGCAGTTTTCAGCTGCCTCTTAAAAAGTGAGTCAGAAAATCTGATGTCTGCTTTTCAGGACTAGACCACATTTTCATTTCATTATTTTTATAATAATATGTGATAGTAAATAATTCTAAAGAGCCCAAGTTCATTGCTGCATTTTGCTTTCTGTCAGAGAAAAAGACAGAGAGACTACTATCTGGGCTTCATTGTAGGATCAGTTAATGAATTTTCAATTCCCATTGCATTTATGCTTTACTATTTAAATTTATAGAAGCTTGTGTTGTCATTCCCAAATGATGTGTGTTTTTTGCAATTTGCCAAGATGAGAAATACCCGTCCCATCTCAGTCTATCAATCATCTATCTACCTATCTTCTATATATCTTCATGTGTGCTTATTTCATTTATATATGTGTGGTTTCTTTTGATTTGCAGCAAAACTAGTTGGAGAGAACCTAAACCTGTTGTTAGCACACTTGATGTTACTTTAAGGATATAAAACACGATATCTTGATGCTAATGGTTTATGACACACAATAGAAAAGGAATCCATTGCAAAAATATCAACAGTCTTCCTGCTTCCTGCTTCAGCCTGCCTCTCTCAGCATTGTTGCCTACCCTGCTCCTTCTCCAAGACTGCCTGCGGGAGCGTCTGTGACCCGCAGAGTCAGTCCCCTGGGAATGCAGTGGAGTGAATGAAAAAGTCCAGAGCCAGTTCAAAGCAGCCTTACACAATGTGAACCTTTAATGGTTTGTTTTCTCCCTGAGCAATTAGTGAACTAGAAGAAAGGCAAAGAATGGACAGCTTTGGCATTTGCCCAAAGTATTTTATGTTAAAAAATAAACAGCAACAGAGTTCCTAATCAGATGACCGTAATATTGAGAGTCTGTCCTAGGTTATCCTGGTAGGCTCAATGTTTAATCACAAGGGTCCTTGAGAGTGGAAGAGGGAGGCTGAAGAAGAGGCCAGAAGATTCTGTGTGAGAAAGAATTCACCAGTTTTCTTGGCTTCCAACATGCAGGAATGGGCCAGGACCCCAGGACTGCAGGCAGCCTCTTTCTTAAAGCTGAAAAAGGTAGTGAAACAGATTCCTCACTAAACCGTTCAGAAAGGAATCAAGCCCTTCTGACACCTTGATCTTAACCCAGTAAGACCCTTGCTAGACTTATGATCTCCAAAACGGTTAGATGATAAATCTGTGTTGTTTAATGACACTAAAAAAATAAACAGCCAAGGTTTTGTATATCCACAACGAACATCAGAACTTACCTACTTTAAATAAGGAAAGGACATATTAAATGGATTTATTTTCCATTTTAACCAGCTCCTAATACAGAATTTTTTAAAATGGTCTACAAATATAACTGAAATAGGAATGTATATGAATTCCATACAATTAGTATGTGGATATATACATTTGTAAACACATGTGTATACTCCATTTCTTTTCTACTTAGTCCAATCTCTACTCTCTCTTTAAGGTCAGTTTATGTCTCACCCTTCAATGTGAGCTTTTTTGCTTCTTCTGGTCTACAAAGTAAACCTCCTGTACTCAAGTGACTTTTTTCTTATAACCTCAAATACTTCATAATGTAGCCAAAGAAGAAACTTCTTGTCTGCATCATTTATTTAAAGCATAGTTAAATCACCCTGCATTTTTATTTTCTAAATACTGCTGACTCCCTAACCATATTATAAGTACTCTAAGAACATGCACCAATAATTCTTTTCTTAATTTTGAATGCAAATGGTCAGTATAGTGCCCTAAAAGCAGTTATAGTTGATAATGACATAATGGTAATGAGAACTTGGAAAGACCTCTTCTGTGAGCTTTAAAATAGCTCTAATATGTTTATAAAGACAAAATAATGGTGTTAGTAGGAAATGCCCAAAATGTACCTGTATTGAAACTACAGAAAAAAGTTTGGTAGTCCTAGGGCAGCCTTAGCCAAGAGAGCTTTGTAGGGTTATAGAAATGTTCTCTGCTGTACTCTCCAATACAGTAGCTACTAGCTACATAGACCATTGTCACTGAAGAACCAAATTGCTATTGTTGTTAACAGAAGTTTAAAGTAAATGGCCACCTATGGCTCGTGGCTACCATATTGGATAGCATGAAGACACTTTTAGGTTGATAGATCATTCTCCTAGTTCTAAGGGCTAGGGTAGTAAAGAAACAGGGTCATTTTCATCTTGCCTAATGGTTTTGTTCCTGAAGCAATTAATTCATAACAGCAGGACAGTGGTACCCAAAGAGTAATCTGTAATTCAGACCTGTCAATGAACTGCTGTTTACTAGTCCATGACAAATTCAGTACAGAAATTGAGAGTAAGCGTTTAGAAATTACTATAGCCACTTGGCACTGATGTAACATCCAGCTGTGGAGTGATTGGACTCATCTCATTGAATGGGGCATGCCTACTCTGGGTGTTTTCAAAGGCTGCACAGCCTTGAGTGCCATCTGGCACCAGCACAGCCAGGTGCAGTAGGACCACATAGTATACTGGCCTATGAAGGAGCAGGAATTTTTACAAAGCTATCCTGTCACAGAACAGCTACAAATAGTTTTGAGAAGCCCCAGGGTAGCAGGCCAGGAATCAGAGGCCAGGAGACTAATCTATTCACCATAAGCTGGCTAAATTATATTCCCTAGAGTTCTCCAAAAGATGTCTCAAAAACAGAAGCACGCTTAGAAATTATAGACTCCAACCTCCAACTGACAAATTAAAAAAAAACAAAAACAAAAAACCACGTTCTAGGAAGAATGGGACATTCCTCAACACTTACATCAGAGCTTGAAGAACTCCCATCCTGGCTCTCAGGCAAGCTTTATTCCAATTATGCCAAATGGATCTGGGCCAAGAGACATCTTCTAATTCCCTAGCACAATAAATGGAAGTCTAAGAACATAACTACAACACATCTGTAAAATCTACCTTGCACTTTGTATGTGCCTGTACCAACTGAGGTTCTCCTCTCCTCTTTAATGTATTGTCACCAAAGTGAATTTTTAAAACCAGAACTAACAAAGAATCCACAGGGATCAGTGCATATGAAAAAAAAAAAATCAATGAGACTACCCCTTATATTAAAGTTTTAGATTTTGAATAAAGTATTGATTAATTTCTTTGTCTTCTTGAGCCATAAAAGGATGCTTAAACTTTTGATTTTTCCCTTGATTTGTTCCTAGATAGTGGGAAAATGATAATGGGATGCTATGGTTTATGGAGTCCTAAAAGAAGCCCAGTAAGAAAAGAGTCTAGCAAGACAATATTCCTTTCATTGGAAATAGGGTGGCTGTTTGATTGGGTGCATACTGGACAGTGTTGATGCTGCACCCAGATCCCCTGTGCAGGCTTCCAGACTCACAGCCACACCTTTCTCTTAGAGACTGCCCCCCATCACAGGAGCCATCTAGCTTGAGAAGTTTCACTTCTTCCCTTCCTCTTCCTCTAGGAGTGAGGGCAATCTGCCACCAAGGAGGGACTAACAGACAGTCAGTCAGCGCTACCTATCTCACAGTCTCTAGGTGTTTGGAGTGAAAATAGACCCAATGGCTGTCGTTTGACTCAAAGTAGAATTTGCCCTGTAGGACAGCTCATTCTCCAGAGCTCTTTGTAGGATCAGGCTGATACCAGCCTCTGGCTGGAAGCACACCTTTTGCTGGCTCCATCCTCATCCTGCCTGTCACTTTCTTACAGACTCCTTTTGAGTATATATCCTCCATACACCTCTGATACATGAATCCTTGGCTCAGGCTCAGCTTCTCGGCAGTGTGACCAACAATAGAGTGTAACTAACTAAAAACTTTTGAATAGCTACTTATGTATTACCTCAAGTGTTTTGTGCTTTGGCTGGTTTCGAATTCAGAGTAATGTTTAATTATCATCTTCTTAAAACAAAAAGGAGCTATCTGAACTTTCAGACCCTTTGGAAATCTCTTGAAAAGTCTTCTCTGCATTTCAGACTCCTTATTATCTTTTATCATTGATTTCAGAGCAAAACTTCTGCTCTTTTCCAGGGCTGCTAGCTCTATTCCTGTGTTGTGTTAATTGCTCTATATGAGAACACTGGAAGTTTCTCTACAAGAACATATCTCAAGTACATGACTATTTTCTTATGCAAATAAGAAATACCCCATCTTTTTAAATTGATGAATCTTTTAGCTATGTTATTTAGTGGGACAATTAATCATCCAAAAGTTTGTCCTTGTAGGGGGAATAGGAGAAGCCAGCTTTATTAATTTGTGATAAATAAAAATTTGTTTAAAATAACAAACAGGAAAATTTAATTTTCCATTTTATATTCAAATCATGTCAGTGGCACAGGAAATGGAATTTATTAGGGGAAATGCTATAGCTATTTGCATAATTTTCTGGTGCTGAAACATGAGAAAAATCTGGCTGCTTATTACTCTGGCTCAGTTTAGCTTCGCTTTCAGATGCTTATTCACCAACCTAGCCTTTTTCCTTCCTGAGTCTCTTCCTGCTCACATAAAATATGCACTTAAACTCATGTAAAAATGATGCATTCTTCCATTTTCTCCAAATCTTTTCACACCCTCCTGTGCTTGTTAATCAATTAGTTGTCAGTCATACCTTCTTGTGATGGTATCAGTTCAGTTCAGTTCAGTCGCTCAGTCATGTCCGACTCTTTGCGACCCCATGAATCACAGCACACCAGGCCTCCCTGTCCATCACCAACTCCCAGAGTTCACTCAGACTCACGTCCATCAAGTCAGTGATGCCATCCAGCCATCTCATCCTCTGTTGTCCCCTTCTCCTCCTGCCCCCAATCCCTCCCAGCATCAGAGTTCAGAGTCTTTTCCAATGAGTCAACTCTTCGCATGAGGTAGCCAAAGTACTGGAGTTTCAGCTTTAGCATCATTCCTTCCAAAGAAATCCCAGGGCCGATCTCCTTCAGAATGGACTGGTTGGATCTCCTTGTAGTCCAAGGGACTCTCAAGAATCTTCTTCAACACCACAGTTCAAAAGCATCAATTCTTTGGTGCTCAGCCTTCTTCACAGTCCAACTCTCACATCCATACATGACCACAGGAAAAACCGTAGCCTTGACTAGACGGACCTTAGTCGGCAAAGTAATGTCTCTGCTTTTGAATATGCTTATGGGAGCCATTAAAATCCCAATTGATATCTTCAACAGTGTTTTATTTTTATTTATTTTATTTATCCACGTGATCTAGCTTCTTACTAATCATTCAAGAAATATCTGATGAATGATGTCTTCCTTTTCTTCTATTTCCTCTTAAAATCATAATAGTACTGCAGAATCCCTTTCAAAGTTGGAGAACTCAAAAAAAAAAAAAGTTCCATGGAAGGATATACTTTGGGTGAATACAACTAAGCTAGAAATTTTCTGTGATCTTGAACAAAAGCAAATCATTGCTAATCATTTCTAACTTTGATCATGTGCTGATGAGGGCCCATAATTTGCTACAGTTCAACCAGAGCAAGATTCTCCCTACAGCTATGAAATATACATTTTTGTGCATGATTAAATAAATATTTATTGTTCGCCAATGGGATTCAAAACTGCACTCCCTGTATTCAAAGCAATCAAATTCTAAAGAAGAAGACAAATGTAGAAAAAAGCAGTCCTAATACAGCATGATTAGAACCAGATGTTTGGACAAGAGTCTGGAAGCAGGGAGAGGTGGGGAGAACTTGCCAATCTGCTGTTTGGGAGACAGTTAGGGGGAGGTCAGGGAAGAATTTTAGTCGATATAGCCTGTAAATTTTAATCAAAAGGGTTGGTTGTAAAGGTATTAACACTAAATTATTTAATTTGCTTATCGATCGTTACTTAGGTAGTTCTTCTTTCTTTGGGTCAAAAATCAACCTGGCCCTTTTGTGCTAAAAGCTTCCATTTCTCTCATAACTTCTTTCCTTCCACAGTCACTAACTTAGCAAGGATTAGGTGTGTCTACTAGTGACAGGAAATCCAAAATAACAATGGCTTATGTAAGATGGAGCAGGTTTTCCCAGCTGTTGGTTTGTAAAATATACTGTTGATCAAGCTCTATAAAACTGGCTTTTCCTTCAGCAACACCTCCTTTGCCATATGGTATTGACATGAGTTTATGCAAAGACAGCCCGCTGTTCCTGTGGCCTGCCTGCAGCCCTCCTTCTCATGGCTGTACTCAAAAGACTTTTGGATATACTCTTCAGCATTTTGTATACTTATGTTTGGGAAATCTAATTGTTAATAAGAATAAAGAGATCTGTCATTTCTGGAGGCTCCCCTTCTATGGTATGGATCTGGAAAGTATACATTATAGGTTGGGTTGATATTTCAGCTATTTGAAGAAGTAAAATGTGCCTTTGCCTATCTTTGACCTGAATCCATGAGAAAATAAATATACATTTAATAGGGAATGTTTCTGAAGGAGTCGATGGTCAGGAAATTAAGAAAATAATAAATATCATTCACATGAAAGAAAAATTTATGCAATTTATGTTCTGAACCCCAGGAACATAACATGTTGTAGTAAATACTAATTGCCAGTGCAGAAATCAAAAGTCTACTTTGGAAAATACTGGGTTCATCAAATGTAGATGTTTGTCTCCTGATGACCAAATTATTTTGAATATATAATTGAGGTTAAGTATTTCATGAATTGGTCAACTGAATAATACCAGCTTTCTGATATGTGGGCAAATAGCAAGACCTAGAACAAAACAGTGTACTTACTAAATTCCTAGTTTAGTTAGTGGCAAAAGCATTTATAGCCTTTTTATATCATAAAAGCCTGTGTAACTGTTAAGATGACTCCTAAAAGAAAGAGACTGACTCCTAAAAGAAAGAGACAGAGACAGACAGAAAACAGAATTATTCAAGCCTTCAGTATTGAACATCTCTGTGTGTCTGTGAATACTATTCCTCGGTATATAGTTTGTGTGTGACATCACTAACAGGGAAAATTGTTCTCAAGAGTTCTGGGCTGATTAGAAATCCAGACAGTAACTGGTTCTTTGCCTCATGTAAACTAGAACATCAATATGGGGAATAAAGAAAAAATGAAATTTTTCCTGAAATCACACACCGTTTTTTTCACGTGCTGTGCTTCGTCGCTCGGTTGTGTCTGACTCTTTGTGACCCCATGGACTGTAGTATGCCAGGCTGCTCTGTCCATGAGGATTCTCCAGGCAAGAATACTGGAGAGGGTTGCCATGCCCTCCTTGAGGGGATCTTCTCAACCCAGGGATTGAAATCGATCCCAGGTCTCCCACAATGCAGGCAGATTCTTTATTGTCTTATGTTTTTCCATAAGAGAAACTAAAAAAGGGAAGAAGAAAGGTGCAAAATTATTTAGTTTGAATTTGAAGGACAATCGCTCTTTTTATTTTTCCTGTACTAAAAAATTATCATAAAACCCTGTTTTTTTCAAGCCCTGAGGCCTCCTGCAGCTTAGAATTGTGCTGGCCTCCTCTGGTTCCCAGGATTCTGATTGATCTCAACTGTCTTGTTTTGATTCAGTAGCTCCCAGAATAATCCCAAATGTACATATCACAGGGCTATGAAGCGACATAATTATTGAGGAGGTGGTGCTATTTTTCCTTCTGTACATGTTTTGACATTATTCTGGGCACTATTTGATGCATGAAGTAGGCTTTACATAAGTAATAAAAAAAGCTGTTTTGCTTTTATTGTCACTTGGTTTTTAATCCCTATAATAAAGCAATGCTCCAAAACTGAAACAAAGATAGAAGAGTAAAATGGGATCTCAAAAAGCCAAAAATGCATTCATTGTGCATAATGTGATCATTAAATAAATTTTGTGAAAATTTCTTTTTACAACAAAGAAATAGATTCAAATTTATTATAGCACTTTCCTTAGATGGCACATAAAGATACTTGTGTCAAAAATGAGATATTTGTGTAGATAAATGAAGACTCTGAGCAGACAAATTAAACACGTAGTTTTAATTTTTATTAAAGAACCCTCTAGTTTTACTGAAACTAGATAACTGTTGCAACATAGAGAGGGAAAGATCTTGTTTAATTGCATCTATTAGGTTGGTCCAAAAGTTCAGTTAATTTTTTCCATAACATTGTATGGAAAAGCTAGAGCATGGGCTAACTAAAAGGCATATCTAAAATCCAGTTCTACAAGTTAAAGCAAAAACTAACAATGTTTTTTTTTTCTTTAAATCATTAGCTGCACTTGTATTTTTCTAAATGAGGCAAGGGGCAAGATCTTGATAAGTATCTCTGACTTCATTTGTGTAGTTAGATATAAGCCTAAAGATGGCATCTCCAACTGAATAACATTTCGTACCTTCAAATAACAGGAAAATTAAAGTAACTGTGACTGAATCCAAATAAAATCTATTTTCTTTGCCCAGCTGTTCCCAGTACAGAATTGACACTGTAGGTCTAGAATCAATAAGAATAGCCCAAGTTCTGTCTATCTCATTGCTCTGCCATCTCCACACGTGGCTACTTGAGAGTCCAAGAGATTGACTGAACTCTTTAAAGGAGATTAGACCATCACATCTCCTTTCCAGCTAGGAGGAAAAAAACCTCAAGACTGTCATTTTTTTTTTTTCTCTTTTTTATGCAAGGCAAGCAAGAGAATAGAGGTTTTAGTCTCATTAGTCATCTTTTTATTTTATTTTATTACTACCAGATATGCAACAGATCCTTGTAGGGTAAAGGCATGAACTGATCTCCTGCTCAAACCAGTTTCACTTTGAAGAAGAAAACAGGGACGTCCCAGGTAGTCCAGTGGTTGAAACTTGGGCTTCCAATGCAGGGGTGCCAGTTCAGTGCTTGTTCTGGGAGCTAAGATCCCACATCCCTGGTTACCAAAAAAATATATATATATGTATATATATATATATATCACAGAAACAGGATTGTAACAAATTCAATAAAGACTTTAAAATGAGCCACATCAAAAAAATAAAAAATTTTAAATGAAACAAATTTGAATGCAGCATGGCCTCATTTAGGCTTTCCAGGTAGCACTAGTGGTAAAGAACCCACCTGCCAATGCAGGAGACATAAGAGATGCGGGTTGGATCGCTGGATCGGGAAGATCCCCTGGAGGAGGAAATGGCAACCCACTCCAATATTCTTGCCCGGAGAATCCCATGGACAGAGGAAGGAGCCTGGCGGGCCACAGTCCATAGGGTCTCAGAGTCAGACACAACTGAAGTAACTTAGCATACATGCAAGTGGCATCATTTTATTTTTTTGTTATTGTTGTTTATGTCATTTTATCTCTTTTTTTTTTTTGTCACTTATGTCATTTACACCTAGAGTTTCCTAAACAAACTTAGTTTTGTTTTATTGAGTGGTTCCGTTTCATCAAAGCTGTTGCTGCTGCTGCTGCTGCTAAGTCACTTCAGTCGTGTCCAACTCTGTGCAACCCCATAGACAGCGGCCCACCAGGCTCCCCTGTCCCTGGGATTCTCCAGGCAAGAACACTGGAGTGGGTTGCCATTTCCTTCTCCAATGCATGAAAGTGAAAAGTGAAAGTGAAGTCGCTCATTCGTGTCCAACTCTAGTTGCATATAAAGACATTCTTGCGTAGCAAAGTTACTTTGTATTCATTATTTTAGTTTTCATTTAGTATATATATATATATATCACAGAAACAGGATTGTAACAAATTCAATAAAGACTTTAAAATGAGCCACATCAAAAAAATAAAAAATTTTAAATGAAACAAATTTGAATGCAGCATGGCCTCATTTAGGCTTTCCAGGTAGCACTAGTGGTAAAGAACCCACCTGCCAATGCAGGAGACATAAGAGATGCGGGTTGGATCGCTGGATCGGGAAGATCCCCTGGAGGAGGAAATGGCAACCCACTCCAATATTCTTGCCCGGAGAATCCCATGGACAGAGGAAGGAGCCTGGCGGGCCACAGTCCATAGGGTCTCAGAGTCAGACACAACTGAAGTAACTTAGCATACATGCAAGTGGCATCATTTTATTTTTTTGTTATTGTTGTTTATGTCATTTTATCTCTTTTTTTTTTTTGTCACTTATGTCATTTACACCTAGAGTTTCCTAAACAAACTTAGTTTTGTTTTATTGAGTGGTTCCGTTTCATCAAAGCTGTTGCTGCTGCTGCTGCTGCTAAGTCACTTCAGTCGTGTCCAACTCTGTGCAACCCCATAGACAGCGGCCCACCAGGCTCCCCTGTCCCTGGGATTCTCCAGGCAAGAACACTGGAGTGGGTTGCCATTTCCTTCTCCAATGCATGAAAGTGAAAAGTGAAAGTGAAGTCGCTCATTCGTGTCCAACTCTAGTTGCATATAAAGACATTCTTGCGTAGCAAAGTTACTTATGTATTCATTATTTTAGTTTTCATTTAGTGACATCTGAATTTGAAACTCGCTCATAAACATTAAATTCTGTGATATTACAGATAGTTCATCACTGAATATATTTTCAGGGCTAATGAAGGATGTAACAAAAATTAAGTCTAATATTACAATTTTATTGGAAAATTTATTGGGAACAAAGATCAGGTAAGGTCAGTAGAACCCTTAGGGTAAGTAGATAGAAGATAAGAAATGAAAAAAATTGGAGGAAAATAAAGACTTGGGTAACTTTGGAATAACATGAATTCAAGTGTATTTCAAAATATGACAGACAACAGGAAAGTGATGACTGTATATTACAAACTACTCTCAGCTTGTTTAGCAACTGTTATACTTTAAATATCTTTCTTTTAATTATATTATTGAATCCATTAGTTGTAGAGACATATATAGAAAAGTGTGCTGCTGCTAAGTCACCTCAGTCGTGTCCGACTGTGTGTGACCCCATAGACAGCAGCCTACCAGGCTCTGCTGTCCCTGGGATTCTCCAGGCAAGAGTACTGGAGTGGGTTGCCATTTCCTTCTCCAATGCATGAAAGTGAAAAGTGAAAGTGAAGTCGCTCAGTCGTGTCCGACTCTTAGCGACCCCATGGACTGCAGCCTACCAGGCTCCTCCATCCATGGGATTTTCCAGGCAAGAGTACTGGAGTGGGGTGCCATTGCCTTCTCCATAGAAAAGTGTAAAGAATAAAAAATTCATTATTCACTGTTCTATCTCCCAGGGAAAAAATGCTAACTACTTTTGATATTTTTTATGTATTTTGTTAGTATTTAACATACATTTATAATGGTGTATATTTTTATTTTTATTTTTTTAAATTTAAATTTATCTATTTTAATTGGAGGCTAATTAATTTACAATATTGTATTGGTTTTGCCATACATCAACATGAATCTACCACGGGTGTACACGTGTTCCCCATCCTGAAACCCCCTCCTACTTCCTTCCCTGTACGATCCCTCTGGGTCATCCCAGTGCATCAGCCTTGAGCATCCTGTATCATACATCGAACCTGGACTGGCGATTAGTTTCTTGTATGATATTATACATGTTTCAATGCCTTTCGCCCAAATCATCCCACCCTCTCCCTCTCCCACAGAGTCCAAAAGACTGTTCTATATATCTGTGTCTCTTTTGCTGTCTCACATACAGGGTTATCACTACCATCTTTCTAAATTCCATATATATGTGTTAGTATACTGTATTGGTGTTTTTCTTTCTGGCTTACTTCACTCTGTATAATCGGCTCCAGTTTCATCCATCTCATTAGAACTGATTCAAATGTATTCTTTTTAATGACTGAGTAATACTCCATTGTGTATATGTACCACAGCTTTCTTATCCATTCATCTGCTGTTGGACATCTAGGTTGTTTCCATGTCCTGCTATTATAAACAGTACTGCAATGAACATTGGGGTACACGTGTCTCTTTCAATTCTGGTTTCCTCGGTGTGTATGCCCAGCAGTGGAATTGCTGTTCTAAGGCAGTTCTAGTTCCAGTTTTTTAAGGAATCTCCACACTGTTCTCCATAGTGGCTGTACTGGTTTGCATTCCCACCATCAGTGTAAGAGGGTTCCCTTTTCTCCACACCCTCTCTAGCATTTATTGCTTGTAGACTTTTGGATCACAGCCATTCTGACTGGCACAAAATGATGCCTCATTGTGGTTTTGATTTGCATTGCTCTGATAATGAGTGATGTTGAGCATCTTTTCATGTGTTTGTTAGCCATCTGTATGTCTTCTTTGGAGAAATGTCTATTTAGGTCTTTGGCCTATTTTCTGATTGGGTCGTTTATTTTTCTGGAATTGAGCTGCAGGAGTTGCTTGTATATTTTTGAGATTAGTTGTCTGTCAATTGCTTCATTTGCTATTATTTTCTCCCATTCAGAAGGCTGTCTTTTCACCTTGCTTATAGTTTCCTTTGTTGTGCTGAAGCTTTTAATTTTAATTAGGTCTATAATGGTGTATATTTTTAAACTGGGTTAATTTTTTACACACTGTGCTACAAATCATCTACTGTTTTGCAAATTATCTTTTTTTGATCAACATGAGAAAATTCTTGAAAAATAATACTCAGTTGTGCTGTAAAGCATGACTTGAATGGTTGCATAATATTTTTGTCATGTGTCCATTGCACAATTTGTTGTGGTGGTGTTCAGTTGCTGAGTCATGTCTGACTCTTTGTGACCTATGGATTCCAGTGCCCCAGGCCTTCCTGTCCCTCACTATCTCCCAGAGTTTGCCCAAGTTCATCTTCATTGAGTCAGTTGATGCTATATAACCATCTCATCCAAAATTTAATTATTCCCATAATGAAAAATCTGTCGGCTGTGGTGTTTAGTGTGCACATATGGTAGCAGACCAACCTTTGTTCCAATCCTGATGACATCTCTACTTTAAAAACAACAACAGCAACAACAAAAAAAACTATGGATCATATTTAGTCTTTGGTTTCCTCACATGTGAAGTGGGACTAATATTAGGACCTGTCTCATGAGTATATTGAACTTCCCTGGTGGCTCAGATGGTAAAGCGTCTGCCTACAATGTGGGAGACCCAGGTTCAATCCCTGGGTTGGGAAGATCTCCTGGAGAAGGAAACGGTAACCCACTGCAGTATTCTTGCCTGGAAAATCCCATGAATGGAGGAGCCTGGTAGGCTACATTCCATAAGGTTGCAAAGAATTGGACATGACTGAGCAACTTCACTTCACTTCACTTCATGAGTATATGCTAAGGATCAAAAGCAGTGCCTAGTAAAGACTTATACCTATGAGAAAGTTTTATCAGACTTTGGAAGATCTCTAATTTTATGTTATCATAAATAGATGTTGACCCAGAACACAGCTGGATGAGCTGTAAATTGCCATTGTAGTCAAACATACATACATATTTCACTCTTTCATTCAAGCAACCTTTATTGATCAGGTACCATTTTCCAGGTTCTCTTATATGTCATAATGAGCCTCTTTATCATATCCCTAATAAGAACCACTTGTCATTGTGAGATGGTGTAGGGCGGGAGTGGGGAGGTGGGGATCGGGATTGGGAGTTCATGTATACTCGTGGCTGATTCATGTCAATGTATAGCAAAACAAATACAGTATTGTAAAGCAAAACAAACTAAAAAATAAAAATTAATTAAAATAAAAAAATAAATAAATAAAAAAATTTAACTGCAATTATTATTTAAAAATTCTTCAAGTAAATGATACTTCAAATATCTGGCAAAGATTCTAGGAAAAGATAAGTCTTGAAAATGTAAAAGTGATTTTAAATCTGACTAGTCCTATGAAAATATTCTTTCCACAGGGATTTCCCAGAATTCAAATTCCTATTTGATCATTCATCACAAGAGTGTCACTTTCCTGCATGTAGGGGCAAAAAGCAGTGGAGTAAAAGTGTCATGTTCAACATTGTTTCTTCTCACCAAAATGCTTTGGAGCTTAAATATTCAGCAGTTCCTTTTTATTCTTCTTGATCTCTGTTGGAAAGCCTTGTCAAGACAAAGGAGTCAATGGTAGCACATTTTTTCCCATTAGTATTTTTCTTTTGTATTTGGAGAGAAGTTATTTATAAAATTTGCAAACATCTGACCAGATCTCAAAAGGTAGGATGTTTAAGAATGAATAAAATGACCTCAGAGTGGATGAACCCCTCTCATCCACAATGGGTCCAACTCTCCCCCTGTCTCTCATCCTGCTCCTTTTCCAAGCCCCTCCCATTTGCAGAAAGGTATTCCTGAGTCTTGGATTGCTTCCTGATTGTCTTCCGAGGGTCCTCATCCCTTCCATTTCTCTGTTGCTTACTGATTCTAAAATCTAACTTGGGTTCAGATCCCTGAGTTCCTGTCAGAAACACTGAATCAGAAACATCTGTATGGGGGGCTTGAGAATTGTTATTTTAAACAAGTTTTCTAGGTGATTCTAATGCAGTCTGAAGACTGGCATTTGGAAACTCTTGCTCTATGCTCAGGTTCTATGAAGCTTCCCACCCCCTTTCATCCTCTGGTCCCCACATGACCTGGATTCTGCCTCCCTCCATCTCATCTATTGCTATTTCCAGCCCCTTTGCATGCCACATGCCAGCCTTAGTAATGACAAATGACATTTAGCAAGTGTCCTTTTGTGATAGGCCTTCTACTATATAAAAGTACTAAATCACTTAATATATTCAGTGCATAACATTAAATGATACGTGTGTTGTTCAGTCGCAAAGTGGTGAGCAACTCTTTGTGATCCCATGGACTGCAGCATGCCAGGCTTCCCTGTCCTCTACTATCTCCTGGAGTTTGCTTAAATCCATATCCATTGAGTGGGCGATGCTATCTAACCATCTTATCCTCTGCTGCCCTCTTCTTTCGCCTTTAGTCTTTTCCATAATCAGGGTCTTTTCTGATGAGTCAGCTCTTTGCATCAGGTGGCCAAAGTATTGGAGCTTCAGCTTCAGCTCAGTCCTTCCAATAAATACTCAGGATTGATTTCCCTTAGGATTGCCCAGTTTGATCTCCTTGCAGTCCGAGGGACTTTCAAGAGTCCCTTAAATATCATTATTTATATATATATATATATATATATATTTAATGTTAAAACCATGTCTGACACACAGAAAGCATATAATTAATGCTAATGAATCATATCTATAATTAAATATCATAGATCATGTTGTGTACTATTATTTTTTTCAGATTTATTAAGATACAGTTGACATATGTTGCATTGGCCAAAAAGTTTGTTTGGGTTTTTCCATAACATCTTACAGAGAAACTTGAACAAACATTTTGGCCAACCCAATACCATCATATAAGTTAAGGTGTATAACATGATGGTTTGCTATACATGTATGCTGTGAAATGAGTACCAATAAGCTTAGTTATCACATTGAGCACCTCATATAATTACTATTTGTGTGTGTGGTGAGAATATTTAAGATTTACTCTCTTAGCAACTTTCAAGTTTATGTTAATACAATATTGTCAGTCAGTATTGTGAATTATTGTTGCTTTTCTGTACATTAGGTCCCCAGGACTTATTCATCTTTTAACTGGACGTCTGTACCCTTTGACCACATTCCTCATTTCTCCCATCCCCTAGTCCCCAACAGCCATCAGGGTACTCTCTGTTTCTATGAGTTCATCCTTTGTAGATTCCACAAATAATTGAGGTCATACAGCATCTGTCTTTCCCTGATTTATCTCACTTAGAATAATGCTCTCAAGATTTGCTCAAGTTGTCACAAATGGCAGGACTTCCTTCCATTTTTTTTTAACTGAATAGTATTTTATCATGTATATGTATATATCACACTTTATTCTTTCATCCATTGATAGATACTTAGGCTGTTTTCATTATCACTTAGCTGTTGTGAATAATGCTGAAGTGAACCTGGGAGATACAGCTATCTCCTTGAAATAGTGATTTCATTTCCTTCAGATATATTCCCCAAAGTAGGATTGCTAGACCGCTTGATAATCTGTTTTTTGACAGACTGTTTGATAATTCTATTGTTTATTTTTTGACAAATCTCCATACTGTTTTTTCAATGTGGCAGTATCACTTTACATTCCCACCACAGTGTCCGAAGTTGTTGGGTACTGTGGTAGGAATGTAACCACATCCTTGCCAGCTCTTGTTATCTCTTGCCTTTTTTATCATGACATGCATTTGTGTTGTCCTATCTAGTCCTAATCAGCTAAACTAGACATGGAAGACTCAGAGTTACTAGGAAACAACTTGGGCAAACATTTTATTCTTTAAAAAAAAAAAAAAGCAGTATGGCATGTATTCATTTATTGTTATAGCAACCCTGTGACATAGATACCATTATTTTTCCCATTTGACAGAATAGAAAGCAGAGGTCCTGTTCACAAAAATAGAAAAACAGTAACCCAATTATGAACATTTGTAATTCTTTGAATGTGCCATGATTTCTAACTTGATGAATAAGGTGAGAAAATTCTGTGCTATATTCTCCAACCCTAACTCCCTGACAATTACTTTCCCATGTAGTGCCATTTCACACTTCACTATTGTCATTGCCCATTGTTTTTGCCAAGTAGATTTTAAATTTCTTGAGAGCAGAGATTGTGTTTTATTGAAAAATGCATGGACAAGACCTCTACTAAGTACGATATAGGGCTATTTAAAGAAATAAAATATAAGCATGTCTCATTTTATTGCGCTTCACTTTATTGTGCCTGGTGGATATTGCATTTTTTAAAAATTGAAAGTTGGTCGAAACTCTGAGTCAAGTAAATCTATCACAGCCGTTTTCCCAAGAGCATTTGCTCACTGCATATCTGTCCCATTTTAGTAATTTTTGCCATACTTCAAAATTTTTCATCATTATTATATTTATTTTGATGATTTGTAATCCATGCTCTTTAGGTGCTACTAATGTGATTGTTTGGAGTGCCACAAACTACACCCGTAATGATAAATATATGTGTTCTGACCGCTCCACCAACCAACCATTTCCTCATCTCCCTCCTTGTCTGAGTCTCCCTAATCCCTGAGACACAACAATATTGGAATTAGGTCAGTTAATAACCCTACAATGATCTCTAAGGGTTCAAGTGAGAGGTAGAATCACACATCTCTCACTTTAAATCAAAAGCTAGAAATGATTAATCTTAGTGAGGAAAGCACATGAAAGACCTAAGCTAGACCTCTTGCATCAGTTAACCAAGTCACAGATGCAAACAAAAGATCTTTGAAAGAAATTAAAAGTGTTTCTTCAGTGAACACAAGAATGATAGGATAGCAAAACAGCGTTATTGCTGATGTGCAGGAAATTTGAATGGTCTAAGATAGAAGATCAAACCAGCCACAACATTCCCTTAATCCAAAGCTTAATCCAGAGGAAGCCCCTTACTCTCTTTAGGTCTGTGAAGGCTGAGAAAAGTGAGGAAGATACAGAAGAAAACTTTGAAGCTGGCAGAGGTTGATTCTTGACATTTAAGAAAAGAAGTCACCTCCATAATATAAAAGTGCAAGGTGAAGCAGCAAGTGCTGACGTAGAAGCTGCAATAAGTTATCCAGAAGATCTAGCCAAGATAACTAATGAGGGTGGCCACACTAAGCAACAGATTTTTGATGCCGATGAAACATTGGAAGAATATATTGGAAGAAGATCCTAAATAGAGCTTCATAGCTAGAGAAGAGAAGTCAATACCTGGCTTCAAAGCTTCAAAGGATAGGCTTACTCTCTTTTTAGGGGCTAAGAAAGCTGATGATTTTAAGTTGGATCTAGGGCTCACTTATTATTATTTTTTTTTAATCCAAGGGCTGTTAAGAATTATGTTAAATCTACTCTGTCTGTGCTCTGTAAACGGAACAACAAAGCCTGGATGACAGCACGCCTGTTCACAACATGGTTTACTGAAAACTTTAAGTCCAGTGTTGAGACCTACTGCTCAAGAGAAAAGATTCTTTTCAAAACATTACTGCTCATTGACAATCTGCATCTGGTCACCCAAGAGCTCTGATGGAGTTGTATAAGGGGACTTATATTGTTTCATGCCTGCAAATACAACATCTATTCTATAGCCCACAGATTAAGAAGTCATTTTGACTTTCAAGTCTCATTATTTAAGAAACACATTTCATAAGCCTTTAACTGCCAGACAGTGATTCCTCTAATGGATCTGGGCAAAGTCAATTAAAAACATTCTTAAAAGGATTCACCATTCGAGATGCCATTAAAAACATTCTTGCTTCATGGAAGGAGGCCAAAATAGCAATGTTATCAGGACTTCAGAAGAAGTTGATTCCAACTCTGATGGATTTGAGACTTCAGTGGAAGACGTTAACTGCAGATGTAGTGAAATTAACAACAGAGCTAGAATTTATTAGAAGTGGTGCCTGAAGAGCTAACTGAACTGCTATCATCTTCTGATCAGACTTCTTATGGGTGAGCAAAGTAAGTGGTTTCTTGAGATGAAATCTACTCCTGGTGAAGATGCTGTAATGATTGTTGAAATGACAAGAAAGGACTTAGAGAACTACAAAAAATTATTTGATAAAGCAGCAGCAGGGTCTGAGGCAATTGAAGGATTGCCTTCAATTTTGAAGGAAGTTCTATTGTAGATAAAATGCTATCAAACTGCATTGTATGCTTCAGAAAAATCACATATGAAAAGAAGTCAATCAATGGGGCAGATATCATTGTTATCAAATTTTAAGAAATTGCCACAGCCACCCTGAACCTTCAGCAACCACCATCCTCATCCATCTGCAGCCCGGGAACACTGAAGCGAGACCCTCAACCAGCAAAATGATTACAACTTGCTGAAGGGTCAAATGATGCTTAGCGTTTTCTAGCACAAAGTAATTTTAAATGAAAGGTATGTCCATTGTTCTTTTAGACATGTTAATGCACACTTAGTAGATTACAGTTAGTATAGCCATAACTTTTACATGCACCGAGAAACCAAAGAAATTGTGTGACCCACTTTATTGCAATTCACTTTATTATGGTGGTCTGGAACCTGTAATATCTTTGAGGTATGCCTGTCCTCTGATAGCTGCTGCCCACCTATGGTAATTTGTGGAATCTTAGGCTTAGAACCTGAGGAAGAATTAATCTCTAGAGCAAGAATAGCAAAAGAGGCTCATTTCTCCATGCAGTCAATTCTATCCTTTTGGAAATGGCTTCCCAGGTGGCTCAAGTGGTAAAGAATCCTCCTGCTAGTGCAGGAGATCCAGGATATGCCGGAGCCATCTCTGGGTGGGGAAGATGCCCTGGAGTCGGAAATGGCAACCCACTCCAGTGTTCTTGCCTAGAGAGGTCCATGGACAGAGGAGCCTGGTAGGCTATAGTCCAAAGGGTCACAAAGAGTCAGACATAACTGAGCACACATGCACGTGATGGCTTTCAAGAACACAGTGTTGAGAAGGATTCTGAGATTAAGTCTAGGCTTGGAGCCAAAGAACCATCACCCACATTACCTGTGGTCTCGGGAGAGAGTGTGGGGGTATGTACGCACTGCTTTTGCCATCCTTCTGCGGTCAGACTTTGAAAGTCAGTAAGAACAGTTGACTGGCTTTTAAATGGCTTTAGACAGAGTGACAAAGTGGTGCCCCTTAGATTGAATGATTGATCTTTCTTTAGGCTATTTTTATGAGGAAGTGGTTGAATCAGAATAAAGATTACAATTTTTTTGTTGAGTTTTCGCATATGTTTGGTGCCATTCCTAAGTGACATGCAATTTGAAGAATGTTAAATACAAAGGGTCAGTTTTCCACACAACTGATCTTTAAATATTTCCTCTGTTTACTATGTATAAGCAAATGATGCAGGAGAAAATGGTATCAGCAAATATGAACCATAGCTTTGAAAGACGCACTCAAGTGCACACACGTGAACACACATAGGAAATGACCATTTTTCATCTCATGAAATTGTAAATGTTCATCTTCAAACATCACAGAAAATGTCTGTGATACTGTCACAGATGAAATATAATAATTGTCCTATTGCCCACTGAATTCGGGCCATTTTATTAATTAAGGATAAATTTGAATTATGTTATTTAGGATCAAAGTGAAGTGCCTAACCTAATGATACTGAAAGAGTAATAATGTCAGCCTCTTTATGGAATTTATTTTCCTCTTAGCGCTTATCTTCCATAAACCATGATATTTGATATTTCCACAGGAGCAAAGGAATGAAGGTGCTATTTTTTGATGCAACATTCTGACTTACAAGATCTGCATGTGTGTGAATTAAACCATGCCCTTACAAACACATCTAGGATAATAGTTCATAAGGATAAAATGTAGTGTTGGGAGGGAAACATAGGATTTGAAGTTTTGTGTAATGTCAGAGTAGGCAGTCCTTACACATCTTTCCAAAGTGGAGACGTGGCCTTTATTGCCAATATCTTATTACTGTAGGAACTGTAAATATATGACAACTCAATACTTCACTGATGTTTTAAAAGCTCATTGCTTCATTGATTTTCTTTCTTCCTTAGTAAAATCAGAATAGACACAGTAAGACAGAAAGTTGAGGACATTAATATGAACATCTCAGCTAAGTGTTCCTGAAAACTCAGTGTAGTACCGCAGGACCTTCCAGATCATGTATTGCATTGTTTGTTTCACTCTTATAAAGAACTACATGATGAAATTATTGAAATTATTATTATAACATGTGTTTATCTTAATCTCTCAGTTAATTTAGGAAATATTACTTAGGAAGAAGAAATATCTACCTCTCATGTATCACATTTTTCTACTGTTTTCTCTAGAAAAGTAACTCTGGCAATACAGATTTTATCTCTTATCAGGTCATGATATTTTATCCCCTAATCTTTTGGTTTAATTAAACTATGGTTGATTTACAATATTGTGTTAGTTTCACGTGTACAGCTTCAGATTCTTTTCCATTATAGCTTATTACAAGATACTGAATATAGTTCCATGTGCTATGGAGCAAATCCCTATTGTTTATCCCCTGTATCTTTAACCATTAATAAAATACTATGCCGGTGTTTTTTCTTCCACATCGTATGCCTTCCATTTGCAACTAGATATTCAATAGAAATTATTGTATAGTTTTTTTAAGTTTTTTTCCAGTTGAGTATCAACAATTGTTTCCCTCATTTTGAATCCCAAGTACATTTTAATTTCTTTAATTTTAAATGAAAGGTATGTAACTTACACTTAATTTATTAGACACCCATGAAATATCTTCATGTAATTCTACAGTGATAGATTTTAAGGAATGCTTCCAAGGGCATAATGTAACTGCGAAGGTATCAAGCTGTACCTATCAGAGCATTTTTCAACACGATGAAAGTGGTAAAGTAAAAGAAGAGGTCATGGCTGAAGCATGCTTTTGAGTTCTATCACTTGAGATTGCTTGAATAAATCACCATTATACATCAATTATAGGATAATGGATGCCTTAGTCTGTATAGTGATATAACATCACTCTATCAACATTAAGCTTTAGAATTGACATGTATTTTAATTTCATAAATCTGAATATTAAAAAATATATATTTTCTCTATACAGGTGACCTAGAGCTAGTTTTGTGCATTTCCCTGTAACTATGTATATATGTGTAGTATATAGACAAACATATATATACATAAATATATTTATACAGTATATGTAGATACATCTATAGGGTATTTAAACATACATTCCACACATATATACTTATATAGTTCATATAATAATTTATATTATATAGTATATGCATATACATTTATAGTTTATATATATGTGCATATACATGCATGTGTATTTTAAATTTTTTAATTTTTGGTTGTTATAGATCCTGTATTAAATCAATAAACTTCATTTTGTAAGTTTGGTTCTGATATAGCATGTATTTGTTTAAGGTTAACATTAATTATTAAAACTAGAATCCACTATGCAACCATATAAAGTGTGAGGGAATGTGCTTTTTCAATTAAATAGAAGGACTCTTTTTTTCCCTTCACTTGAAAGTATAGCTTTTCTGATTAGATCAATTTAATTATTTACTTTTTCTCTAAAGGTCATGTTTTTATAAATGTTTTTCTCTAGCTTTATTGAGGTATACTTGGCAAAATCATAAATATTTACAATATAAAACAGAATGATTTGATAAACATTTTATGTATATTTCAAAAATTGTATATAATATGTTATCTTGTGCTATCCTCATCAAAGCAATTAGGAAGAGGAGTGTGTTTGCCTTTTTGACAGCCTAGCAGAGAATATTTTTCTTGCCTTTATTTTTAACCTGTGGTTGCACTCAAGGTTAATTCAAGGTATCAGGAAAGTGTGACTGTGACAAGATTTAGTGATCACAGGGGCAATTAATGCAAGATCAGCCGCCTGGATATCGATTCTCATATCATGGCATCTTGGCAAAATGAAGTCATCATTTCATCAGACTTTTAGTTATACTAATAAATGATTCTCAGAATAGGCTGTCCTTAGCTTTGATGTTGGCAGTTCAATCATCGCTTGTGAACTTAAAAGGATAGTGAATAAGAAATTTAGGGAAGTGGTAGAATCATTATAGATACCTAAGAAAAGCATATGTGCTAAGCTTCTCTTGCTATGCAAGGAAGACAGAGTTTCTCTCTAAACCTGTTAGTTCTTAGAACTCCTTGGTGATCTTTATACAAAATTCTCATGAAGATTATCATATCTGATTTCTTGTCGATGGAAACAACTAAGTGAAATTAACCTTGGTTTTGGAACAATGTCAGTAAGATTTTGGAGCCTGAGATAGTTGTATATTAAAGTCCTTCCTTCCCTATAGTTTTCAAATGCTGAGTCTGAGAGCTAATAATGAAACTTTTCTTACCTGTATTACGTCATAGAAGATAAATAATACATATCTGTATAAGCTACTTTTGCTTATGCAAATCAATGTATTTGGATATGATTCTTTCTTGCAAATCCATTTTTAAAGAAATTTAAGAAATTCCAATTCATGAAAACTCTTACTGTTTTCAAAATAATTTATTTTCTTCCCAGTCAATTTTAAAAATAAATGTGTCTCCTCTACTGAAATTTCTATTTCTAATTTGTTTTGCACCTAAAACACTACCATTGTGCTTTGTTTGAATTAGTTCTATGAGAATTCAGTTGGATATGTATTTTTTGAAGAATCACTTTGTTTTTATTTTAAAAATATAATGTAGCTATTATTTGATTATTTACATTTTAAAATGCGATTGTTATTGGCCAAAATTGCCATCACTTTTAAAGAGCACACTGTATTTGAGAATATTTATTTTATTCTAAAATATGGAGTAAATCCAAAGTAGATAAACTACCTTATGTTGTTTCCCAGATATAAAATGTTTATGTTTGTTTCTTCATTTTATTTAAAAGACCACAGTGATCTAGCATAGTGAAGGCAAGGCATTTGTATTTGCAAGGTATCAAGAAAAATAAAGAAGGCTTTTATTTCAAAAATGCTTCTTAAAGACATTATTTTTCAAATTAATAAAGATAAACTATAAGTGTTTCAAAGAATAATTTCAAAATCACACTTCTGCTTTTCTGTTTAAAGCTTTGGGATCTTCCCTGGTGGTCCAGTGGCGAGGACTCCAGTGAAGGTGGCCCAAGTTTGATCTCTGGTCAAGGAACTAGATGCATGCCACAGCTAGGAGATCCTGCATGCTGTAACTAAGACCCAGCACAGTCCACAAAAACAAAGAGAACGTTTCTAAATTTCCTTTTAAGTAAGTGCATGCTGCTGCTGCTGCTGCTTAGTCACATCAGTCATGTCTGACTCTGGTGACCCCAGAGACAGCAGCCCACCAGGCTCCCCCGTCCCTGGGATTCTCCAGGCAAGAACACTGGAGTGGGTTGCCATTTCCTTCTCCAATGCATGAAAGTGAAAAGTGAAAGTGAAGTCACTCAGTCGTGTCTGACTCTTAGCAACCCCATGGACTGCAGCCTACCAGGCTCCTCCTGGAAAGTCCATGGGATTTTCCAGGCAAGAGTACTGGAGTGGGGTGCCATCGCCTTCTCCAAAGTAAGTGCATAACCCTAATCTATCCTAGGCAACTCTTTCTTGGTGAAGTTTATGCCAGTGTGAAAACCTCTTGCCCTGGGAATTTAATTGCAAGTACAGAAATATTTTACCTTAAAAAAACAACACTATTGTGTCACAAGTCATTTTTATCATTAGTTAATTTGATATTTCTAAAGTTGGTGATGGACAGGGAGGCCTGGCGTACTGCGATTCATGGGGTCGCAAAGAGTCGGACACGACTGCGCGACTGAACTGAACTGAAACATTATTAGTTCTTTGGAAATGGCTGTGACTTTGGAACTGACTGTGTGTTCTTATAGAGCATATTTTTGTTTTAACCCTGATAATTGTTTCCATTACTTGGAATCATTTTTAATTCTAAAAAAGGAATTCTGATTGTATTTTAGCTCATTATTTAACTCTGGGAAGATGGAAATTGCTATGTACCACTCATTAATAGCTCTCCAACATACAGCATGGCTTCACAGATGGCAGTAGTGGCAAAGAATCCACCTGCCAATGCAAGAGACCTGGGTTTGATTCCTGGGTGGGGAAGATCCCCTAGAGAAGGAAATAGTAGCTCGCTCCAGTATTCTTGCCTATGAGATCCCATGGACAGAGGAGCCTGATGGACTATAGTCCGGGGCTCTCAAAGAGTGGACACCACTGGGCACTCAAGACCCAGCAGAGAGAGTCCACTAAAGGTACCACAGCAGTGCGTGCAGACGTTGTCCTGGAGGCTGTGACTAGTGGTGTCTGTTGAAGATCTTTACATTTAAAGTGTGAGTGCTTCTCGCTTGTTTTGTTTTGCTTTGCCAATCTGTGCTATAAACTTATAGCTTTGGTCTGATAGCCAGTGCTGTTTTTAAAAGACACTCATTCCTTTATCACTCATCTGGCAAATATTTATCATACATATTGTAGATCAAGCTCTCAGGATATGCTGAGAATTCAATAAGATGCAAGACAGCACTTGGGCTGAGACCAAGCTTCCATTTTAATGGTTCAATATTGTCTAGGTGTCATTTTACAAGGGATAAATAACCTGCTGGGCTTTCAGTGTGTGTGTTAGTTATACCCCGTGGACTGTAACCCACCAGATCCCCTGTCCATGAAATTCTCCAGGCAAGAATACTGGAGTGGGTAGCCATTCCCTTCTCCGGGGGATCTTCCCTACCTCAGGATTGAACCTAGGTCTCCTGCATTGCAGGCAGATTCTTTACCTTCTGAGCCACCAATCAGTAGACACACTTATTATATACTTTTTCTAGCCTGTTTCCAATTTCTTGGGACTTGAGTTTGATATAAATGTTGACTGTTCATTTTTCAAAGTAGTACAGTGTCACACAAAAGCCCTTTCTTCTGTGGCTCTTCCTGGCATTTCCTGTTTTGTCTCTCATCAAACCTCTTTCAGATTGCATCATTGTTGCTGTTGTTTAGTCTCTTAAATCATGTCCAGCTCTTTGCAATCCCATGGACTGTAGCCTACCAGGCTCCTCTCTAGATGGAATTCTCCAGAAAAATACACTGGGGTGGGTTGCCATTTCCTTCTCCAGAGCATCTTCCCCACCCAGGGATCGAACCCAAGGATCCTGCACTGTGAGGCAGAGTCTTTACCACTGAGCCATCAGAGAAGACAGCATTGCACCCTGAGATCCAGCTGTTCTTTTTGTTTGTTTGTTTGTTTGTTTGTTTGACACACCATGCAGCATGTGGGATTGCAGTTCCCAGGGACTGAACCCATGCCCCTTTCTGTACCCGAAGTACAGAGTCTTACCCATCGACCACGAGAGAAGTCCCTTCGCTATTCTTAATTGTTTGCATTTCTTAATTTCCGTTGCCCCAGATCCTCTGATTCCTTTAACAAATTAAGTTTGATTAACCATTCTGAAGGAGATCAACCCTGGGATTTCTTTGGAAGGAATGATGCTAAAGCTGAAGCTCCAGTACTTTGGCCACCTCATGCAAAGAGTTGACTCATTGGAAAAGACCCTGATGCTGGGAGGGATTGGGGGCAGGAGAAGGGGACGACCGAGGATGAGATGGCTGGATGGCATCACGGACTCAATGGATGTGAGTCTGAGTGAACTCCGGGAGTTGGTGATGGACAGGGAGGCCTGGCGTGCTGTGATTCATGGGGTTGCGAATAGTCGGACACAACGGAGCGACTGAACTGAACCGAACTTAACTGAACCTGGTCTTTGTCCAAGTGTGTTTTTAGTTGTGCTAAGTCACTAATGAGCAAACAAGCATGGTTTAGGAACTTAGTGTTCGGGGATGGAACTATAAATTATATAACCACAAAAATACAATTTTTCAATTGTAGTTATGTAGAAATGATATAAGAATGACTGGAATCTAAAATTTAAAATATTTTCTCCAACTTCATGGAATTACTTTGACTCTTTTCCATGAACCTTATAAAAATCACAACAGTAGCTTTTGGGGCTAGGAGGTAGAAAAACTGGTACATGTCTATATTTTTGTCATTCCCAGAAAATATGAGTGAAAAAGCAAATGGCTATGAATGAGTTTCATCATGTTGAGATATCTTAAGAAAACTTAGATTTTTTTCAGAGGAAAGTAAGGGAGTTTTTTGTTTTGTTTTTTAATAAGCCTCAAGCCAATCATTTTAATCAGCATATCAAATCAATTGTGATTTCCCTGTAATCGTTTCCTGGAATCATCCTTACTTGAAATCTGACATCTTTCCCCAACCACTTTGAAGATGTAGTCCACAACAGAATGAGTTTACCACTAAAACTGCAATTTCCCTGAAAATACTTGGAATGGTATAACTTGGATAGTATTATGGTATAATGGTAGACCGTGTAATTATAATCTCAGGGTGAAAGTGAAAGTGTTAGTTGCTCAGTTGTGTCCAACTCTTTGCAACTCCTTGGACTGTAGCCCACCAGGCTCCTCTGTCCATGGGACTTCCCAGGCAAGAATACTGGAGTGGGTTGCCATTTCCTTCTCCAGGGAATCTTCCTGACCTAGGGATCAAATCCAGGTCTTCCACATTGCAGGAAGATTCTTTACGGTCTGAGCCACCAAGGAAGCCCATAATCTCAGGGTTCACAAAGTAAATACAGAAGAGAGATGAAGGTTGAGTTGTGAATGCAGACTTCATTGGAAATGGTTTCTGTTTGTTTCAGCTACTTCATTGCTGAGTATGAGTATTTATTCTGCAGGAAAGATCTCTCTCTCTCTTTTTTTTTGCCACATACTGCCCTTGAGATGATCAGACTTGGTTTCCATAAAACTTTTCCATTGGTGTAGTGAGCTTCCTCTCCAGAAAAATCACAGTGACATACCAATGTAGAGGCTTAAGTCCTTAGGTGCATGGACCCAAGAGAATATTTTTCTCAGTAGTTGATGCTTTCTTGTTTCCCCTTGCCTTTGTTTGTTTGTTTGTTTGTTTTGAAGCATTTAGTAGTTGAAGAAAGCATAAACACCACTCCAGCACACAGTAAGAGGCCAATGTTATAAACAAAATAGTGTTTCAGAATTCTATGGAGTTCATGCCAACTGGTCCAAAGAAACAATTTAAACTAAGAGATCCTGTGTGGATTTCAAAATGCATCTTTACTCTTGGGACTTCTTTCATCTTTCTGTGATACTTAAGTAGGATTTTGCAAGCTAGTCATTTTTTAGCTTGTCTAGAAAAATAGCCACATGTCTAGAAACAGAGTTGTAGTGGTCCTGATTTAGAATAAAAAAAACCTGATTTCTGATCCTGGGCTTGGCCACTAACTTTTTGATAAAGTCATCTATCTTTTGGGGGAACTTCAGTTTCCTCAATGGGAAAATGAAGGGGTTGTCTTACAGGTGTGATATTCAAGCTTGATCATTAGAAACCCAAAGGTCCTGGTGGGAGTCAGGACCAAGTAGCCTTATAAGGGATGCTCTAGGTCACCTCCTCCCCATCTAAATCCAAACCACTCCAGTTTTTCCTCTCTTAAAAATGTTGTGTTTCAAAAAAAAAAAATGTTGTGTTTCAGTAATAGCTTTTAAACTTGGATTTCACTGATGAGTGAATGAATGAATAAATATAGGAACAAATATTTCTTATTGGCTCTAAAATTCCATATGGGGCAAGTTATTAGGCCAGATTTATGCCCTCCACAGGGCTTCCCTTGTGGCTTAGCTGGTAAAGAATCCGTCTGCAAGGTGGGAGACCTGGGTTCATTCCCTGGGTTGGGAATGTCCCCTAGAGAAGGGAAAGGCTACCTCCTCCAGTATTCAGGCCTGGAGAATGCCATGGACTGTATAGTTCATGGGGCTGCAAAGAGTTGGGCACAAACTTTCACAACTCACAACAACATGCCCTTCACATGCAAGAAGTGACAAGTGTATACTTGCTCCTTTATCTGTTAAAAGTAATTTAACTTGTTAAGATTCCTCCTTGTGTATATTTTAGAATAAATTTGGCTTTCTTCCAAGCATCTTCCCCCGTTGGCTAAACAGCTACTGTAGACATCAGACCGAAGACAAAACTGTGACTTTGTGGGGGAAAATTGGGGGGTTCTCATCCCTTGGTGCCCAAAGCACTAAGGCTGTGGTAGAAACTCTATTCTCTAAACACAAAGAAAGAAAGTCTTTACCTCTGTCACCCTAACGTAAAAAGATGGATGATTCTGAATGTGTGTGTATGCATGTGTGTTTGTGTTTAAAGTTCAGAAATCTACCAAGATTTCAAGACTTTTACAGAAGGAAGAGAGAAGTAATATATTGGCTTTATTCAAAAAAGACAAGATTTGTCAATAAAGTAGTGAAAAAAGGGGATAATTAAAATGAATTAGAAAAGCTTCTGTGTTTGCTTTGTATCGGAGAAGCATTCGTTAAATGTTGCCTATATACATGTGATTTGAAAGTAGACAGCAGAGGCACTACAGCTTTATCAACAAGAGAAGCAAAGCTTATAAAGGAAAATCAGGAGAATCAGAGAGAGCGCAATGATGAGTCCTTCCCTTCCTTTCACCTCCTCTTTCCACCTCTAGCGCTGTGTCAGATTTCAATATATTCCGGCTGTGTTAATTTTGGATATGGGCATGTGACTTGCTATAGTCAATTTCTTTAAGTAAAATGTGTGGCCAGAAATTTTGTGCAACAACCAAAACCCCCCTCTGTAGGGTCTGCTGATTTC
Organism: Aepyceros melampus; assembly: GCA_006408695.1. Classification (NCBI taxonomy): domain Eukaryota; kingdom Metazoa; phylum Chordata; class Mammalia; order Artiodactyla; family Bovidae; genus Aepyceros; species Aepyceros melampus. The sequence continues at coordinate 463,695 of SJXQ01004781.1, forward strand.
TGTCGTGCAAATCAGCACTAGGTATGGAATTTGGAAGGGATGTGCCATATAGTGCATTCCCACCGTGTAGATGCAACAGACGTGGATGATCTCAATAGCATAGATGGTAATAAAACATAATAAATTCAGAGGTGATGGGTCTTGACCATTTATTCTTTGATTTTGATGTAATTTAAAGTTTATATATAATTTAATTTTTTAACATCTCACTCACCAGATTTCCCAAAATTTAACCCTGTCTCTTGCAAGGTTATACAAGGCAACTCCAGCATATCCACTGTGCTGTGCTGTGCTTACTAATTCAGTCGTGTCCGAAGCTTTGTAACCACATGGACTGTAGCCTGCCAACCTCCTCGGTCCATGGGGATTCTCCAGGCTAGAACACTGGAGTGGGTTGCCATTTCCTCCTCCAGAGGATCCTCCCAACCCAGAGATCAAACCCAGGTCTCCCGCGTTGCAGGCAGATTCTTTACCACTGAGCCACCAGGGAAGTCCCTTTGTAGATTATTGATACATATTAAATAGCAAGGCAATAAAACTCAGTGTTCTCACAAAATAGCCATCATCTTGATTTTTCTTCATTTGGCAACTTGTCCAAGAGTCCAATTTATACTTGGTTCCCAGAAATTTGGGACTCTGTAAATTGGAGACTTTTATACTGATCATTGTATGAGCATTCAGTACTTCCTTGTCTCCATGCTTTTCCTCCATCAGGTCCCCTCTCCTTCAATACTACACCCCTTCTTTTCTCCTACAAATTAGCTCCTACATACTCTTCTGTAAAGCCCCCAACTAGACACATAGACAGTAAATTCCATGAAATCAGAGATTCTACCCATTTTGCTCACTACTATATTCCTCAGCTCAATTCAGTTCAGTTGCTCAGTTGTGTCCAACTTTTCGCGACCCCATGGACTGCAGCACGCCAGGCCTCCCTGTCTATCACCAGCTCCTGGAGTCTACCCAAACTCATGTCCATTGAGTTGGAGATGCCATCCAACCATCTCATCCTCTGTTGTCCTAGTAGCTGGCAAATAATTGGTGTTCAGTTATGCTTGCCAAATATATTTTGAAAATAGAACACTTTTCCAAGCTGTTTACACATTAATGTATGTGTTGTTCTGTTTATCCTTATATATTACATTGAAGGGACTCATTTATGTGTGTTAGCATGAGCCATACATCCCATGAGGCCAGCGTCACTGTCATCTTTCTATATTAAGCCATAGTAATGTTTAGCACTCCCATCAGGAATTTGACAAATGTTTATTTCTATTTGAACATCTCCTATGCTTTGTGTGTATAGCAATGAGATATATTTCCATGGATATAAATTTTATTCACAGTTGGAAAGTTGGGGCTAGGGGATTAAGAATGACAAGACTAAAGAGAGGTGCTTATGATGGGGTAGCATCATAAAATGTCTACAAAACAGGCCGGGTAAAAACTTAAAAGGGTACGTGAATTCAGTTATCATAATAAAGATAATCACTTTGCATTTACATAGCACTTTGCAGCAAAATGAATTTCAAAGCAATTTGCCAAACGTTTTTACAAAGGATCACTTGGCTGGGTCCCAAAGAGTGTCTTCTGGGGTGGGACCCTGCAGCTGTTCACAGGGCATATCTAGAAACCAGGGAGCTGGTTTACTGAGCTGAGCAGGGGAAAGGCAGGCTTATGAGATGCTGCCAGGAGACACACACGGCCCGTCTCATAGGATGCCAGGTCCTAATCCATACTGAGGGCTTGTCTCCCTCAGGTATGGCTGCCATTTCTCAGAAAGGACATGGAAGAAGAGTCTCAGACCTCTCTAAAACAGGCGTACAACCCAGCTTAGGAGGAAGAAAGAGGCAGAGTAATTGATTTAGTGCCCGGAGGACAATCTAAGTCATTACAATTCAATCCAACATTTATTGAACTCCTCGGGGAAGTTACTTGAACTCTCTAAGCCTCAGTTTCCTTATTTGAAAAATTCTTTCCTCAGAAGTTATTATGAGGATTAAATGAGGAATGAACGTTAAGGGTTGAGCATAGAGTACACCATATATCTGGCTTACGTGGCATTATTTTTATAATCATCATTGACTCTATACCTTGCATTTCACTATGTATAATTGAAACAAGATATTTTGTTTTTCTTTAAAATACTGTGGTTTTTGATTACAAATAGCTTCCACAATGCCTTCTGATTATTTTTATAAATTGAAAGAGAATTGTTCAAAATCAGTCTTGTCAAATCATGTATATGCTAAATTCCTATATAAATGTAGGCTTTTGTTCATCTTATACATAGGGTTAGAGTTATAATGAGTAAGAATTATGATTTGCTATACAGTAGAAACTAGCACAACATTGTAAAGCAACTATACTCCAATAAAAATAAACAAGTTACCAAAAAAAAAAAGAAAGAATCATGACTATATTAATTCAGATCAAGCTAAATACCATACCATCCTCTAAATTGTTGTGCATTTTGGCACACAATGAAAAGAACCCCAGAAAAACCTAACAGGACTAGAATAGATTGGCAGATTCAAAAGTAGCATATTATATATATGTGAATGTGAAAATAGATGATTTTATTCAAAACTAGAATTTAGTAAGTTAAATATATTGTCAAAGAGAAATTGCACCAGATGCAATTAAACAGGCATGGAAAATTTTATTTAAAACTCTTGCAGTAGGGGAGAGAAATTGAACTCAACACCTCAGAAACAAAATGCAGGAAAGTTTTTAAGCACTGGAGGTGAGCTATTGAAAAACTACTGGAGGAGGTTGGTGGAGTGGGAGTGGTCAATATGATTAAGCTATTTTGTGTTTAGTCATTGGTGCTTAATGAAGTGGGGTTTCTTACCCATCCAGGAGACTGGGAGACAGCAGCCCTTCCTTTCCTTTTGATTACTTTTCAAAGGAATGGCTCCCAGGTCCTTCAGAAAGATATTCCTGGCCTATATAAAACTGTCAAGAGGCTAAAAGATTTACATTTCAAAGGGACAAAGAAAGAATTTACAATTCCACATTTCCTAAAATTAAATGTTCTAAGGAAAGGGGGTCAGGAAATTCATAGGAAGAAACCCAACTAAAGCTTCATCAAGCTGAGGGGAATGTTAAGGCCATCTTGGTCAATATCCTCCCATGAAACTTGGTCAGCTTTGCTCTCCAGAAATGTCTTACAATGAAGACGAGTCAAAGCATGTGAGCAATAGGGTGGGTTTTTTTTCCCCCTCCTATACCTGCTGATCATGTGGACTTCCTTGGTGGCTCAGATGGTACAGAATCAGCCTGTAATGCAGGAGATCCGGGTTCCATCCTTGGGTCAGGAAGATATCCTGGAGAAGGGAATGGCTACCCACTCCAGTATTCTTGCCTGGAGAATCCCATGGACAGAGGAGCCTGGTGGGCGACACTCCACAAGGTGGCAAACCATTGGGCACGACTGAGCGACTCTCACTTGCACTTTCACTGATCATGTAGCTGGGGAAAGAATACAACAGATAAATGTATTGGCAGAAAGTATGAATGATACTATTTCAATATTGACCTAGATTCATCTTAATTTATTCTAGAAATTAATCTACTAGAATTTACAAATGAATGATCAACATATTATAGAAGCACACTTGGGGTAGTGATATAAAGCAAGGAGAACGAGGGCATAAAATGTTGAAGAACCCTAGATTCTGTACTTTCTTACGAGTTTCATATTTCCATATATATTCAGAAGAGGGATAAATTCTCACTGTCTTAAAATATGTAGAGACAAGTTTAGCAAAGATTTTTGTATTTTTTTTAATTAATGGGAGATTTGATGGGCACATGGATCTCAAAGGTACTTTGTAGAGTCTGACCCTGAGTTAGCTCAATTTAGGCTGAAAATATCCTACTGAAGCCTGAGAAAGGGAAAGGGCAATTATAAAGAGCTTAATTTTTCCTAAATGGCTTTGCAAAGCGCTAATGAAAAATCATTTTCAATGGACCTTTCGTAGGATCCTGCTAGTGTTTCCGATTCAGGCAGTTAAAGAAATCAACAATAATATAGTCATCTTGAAAGAGGTAAAAATCGACCAAAGATAAGTGAATAATTCACATCTAGCTGTGAACAAAATCTAGTCTAAAGCCACAGCTCACTAAGCCACATGCTCCTTTTCCAAGGCTGTCAACCGTGGTCAATAATGAGTCACAGCAAAGAAAGTCGTGTGTGCTTTCTCCAATGTTGGCAACTTCCATCAATAAAGTATAATTGGAACCTGCCAAGAAAGCAGTGTGTCAAAGGTGTATTTAGGCAGAAACTTAGACGTTGAACTGTTTGTGTGAAAATTGAGCACATAGTCTAATTATAAGTTTAAGAACTTTAAAAAGTTGGAACATTGTAAATCTGCTGCGGGAGTGACTTACGCTGTTGGAACATGACAACTGCATCAATAAGACTCAGTCAGAATAGAGGAAGAAGAGTCGACATTACAAAGAGGAATGTTGCTTTCAGTAAGTCATTAGAGAGAGCGGCGAGAGAAATGGACTGTGTCTCTTTGATGGGGATAAGCAAGAAGATGGAAATATCGTTTTAGTTTATCTCCTTAAAAGAGACACAAGTGAAAGTAAGACTATTTTTTGTTAAGTCAACAAGTAGGAATTTTATTATCTTTTGTTTGTTAGGTGTTCAGTGTACCATCATACAGGCTACAACACTGTTTAATTGAAATTCCTTGACACTCAAAAAAAAGGTGATATGGTATTAAGAAGAAAATGGAGGCAAGATGCACAATCCATTTCACTGTTGATTGGACAGGTAGAATATAGAAGAAAAGTTAAGTCAGTTCTAAAGATCATAGAATTTTGGTCATTGTAATTATCCCTTCCTGTGACTCCAAATTCAGATGCTTCAACAGTAGCACTGCATGGCTTTCTCTGGAAGCCTTATTTGGAAGCCTGAAAATATGTCAAATTTGTATATCTTAGCTCTGGCCTGCTCTAGGAATCAAAGAATACAATTTACTACTAGTAGTACACAATCAAGGATATAAACTGATTAATGGGCTATTTTGCTTGTTTGCTTCTTAATGTGGGTTATCTTAAATGTCTTTATTGAATTTTGTTATACTATTACTTCTATTTTATGTTTTGTTTTTTGGGGGCACAAAGCATATGGGATCTTGGCTCGCTGACCAGGGATCAAACCTGCACCCCGTGCGATAGAAGGCAAAGTCTTAACCACTGGACTGGCAGGAAAGTGCCCTGCATTAGTGTGTTAAGTAGAATAAATGAAATAGTGTCTAGGATCAGTTTCTTACACATAGCTTTGCACGTCATCAGCAAAATTGCATTAAATATTCCAGTATTTACATAAAGTAATCTTGATTTTCCTCCATGTCACTTTGTAATAGATGGACCCCTTGTCTATAGTGAATGCTGCTTTGGAGAGGAAATTTGTATCTATAGCATAGGTAAATTTAACATGTATTAATGCACCTCCTTGAAAGAAAAGCTGTGATCAACCTAGACAACATATTAAAAAGCAGAGACATTGTTTTGCCAGCAAAGGTCTGTCTAGTCAAAGCTATAGTTTTTCCAGTAGTCATGTGTGGATGTGAGAGTTGGACTATATAAAAAGCTGAGCACTGAAGAATTGATGCTTTTGAACTGTGGTGTTGGAGAAGACTCTTGAGAGTCCCTTGAACAGCAAGGAGATCAAACCAGTCCATCCTAAAGGAAGTCAGTCCTGAGTAGAAGGATTGATGCTGAAGCTGAAACTCCAATACTTTGGCCTCCTGATGCAAAGAACTGACTCATTTGAAAAAACCCTGATTCTGGGAAAGATTGAAGGCAGGAGGAGAAGGGGACGACAGAGGATGGGAGGTTGGATGGCATCACCGACTTGATGGACATGAGCCTGAGTAAGCTCCTGGAGTTGGTGATAGACAGGGAAGCCTGGCATGCCGCAGTCTATGGGATCGCAAAGAGTCAGACACAACTGAGCAACTGAACTGAATGCAGTGAAGGCCAAAATATCATTTGCACATTTTTCTCTTATTTGCACTTCAAGTCATGTCAGATAATTGAGACAAGGACGTGAGACACTAAACAGGCTGCATTAATGACTGACTTACTGACACATGTGTTACAAAGTTGACTTGCAGTGGGATAGCCCAGGGAGGTACTCTTTCACTCCAGCACCTCCACCCCATGTCCATTTCTGGTGGACTGACAAATAGCACTTGAAATATTTGTATGAGACAATTTAGATATTTTAATTGAACCTAAACTTTCTTTTATATATCAAAGAGCAGAAACTTATAATGATCAAATGACAGATTTTTTAATACTTTTGTTTTCAACATAATTTACTGCACTTCTCACTGGGCTTATCAATAAATAAGACCTGAAGTCAAGTTTTTAACTGAAAACTCTTTACGTAAAATTATGTATAATTGACTTCTTACTATGTCACGAAATAAAATGCAAAAATCAGTAAGATCAAAATCAGGCTTAAGGTTTGATACAAAGCATGGTGTTCTGTAGGCGTTTAAGTCTGAATATATATTAGGAACTGGACTCCCAGGTGGCCCTAGTCATAAAGAACCCCCTGCCAATGCAGGACATGCAAGAGAGGCAGGTTTGGTCCCTGGGTTGGGAAGATCCCTTGGAGTAGGAAAAGGCAACCCACGCCAGTGTTCTTGTCTGTAAAATTTCATGGACAGCGCACAAACAACTATTTGAGTGCAATTAGAAGGTAAAATTGATTTGGCATTTAAGGAGGCATGGGAAATGACTTTGGAATTTCAAGAAAAAATTGATTTTTATTTGGATTGTTCTAAATACATATGTGCTTCGCTTCATTTACATAATTCATGGAATTATGTCCCAGTTGGCTTGCATTTAATATGTCAACATTAGCACCATAGTTTACAAAGGTCATTTCAGGCTTCCTTGATAAGTCTTGTGGGGAGTTTTGTGATGACCTGTATAAAATAGCATCCTCTTGGAAATACAGACTTCTCTTGTCTTATTGGCTAATCATCCAATCTAATTACTTGACCAAGTTGTTAAAGGACTCTCTGCTCCAAAAGGTACAGTTCCAGAATCACCATGAGCTGACTCTTTGCAAGGTTGGTAATTTGGACTTAGTAACACTGTCTGAAGAAAAAATAGACCAGGAAATGAGGGCTCTTTTCCTAGTTGTACAAGTAACTAATCAGTCACAAGAGATAAACAAGCCACTTCATTCCCAGGACTCAATTTCATCATCTGGAATTCCTTTAGTCTCTTTTTGTGCATCAGATATTCAGCAAAATATGTAGTTAGGAAAATGAGCTCTAGAAGATTAGACTGTTTCATTATTTTACTATCAATCCATTATATCCAACTTATCTATGTCTGGCTTTTCTGATGTCTTTTCTCAAGGAAAATGGTATATCTTCTTAAAATAAACACTTTCTGAGAACATAATTTATTTCTGATAGTGTCTAAATTAGATCTGTTTTTCTCAATAATCTTCAATACCCTCTGCTTTTTTTTTTTTTAAGGCATATTGTGCTGAGGTGCTTTGATTTAGAAATGCAAATGATATTGAAATTCTTTCTTTCCTAAGGGTAAAAAGGCTATTAACCACCCACTTGTTTGTTTGGCTCTAGTTAATAGCTACAGTAAATGAACATGACAGATAGCACCAAATTTCAGCGTTTGAACATTTTTACCATACACAAAGCTGGCACTTTAAAACAGAATCCCCATTAAATTAACCCATGTCATTCACTCCTCAAAAACAAACATGTAGTTGCTCTGAATGTATTCTCATAGTGAAGATCCCACATGCGAAGGAGCAACTACACTCATGTACCACAACCACTGAGCCTGTGCTCTAGAGATGGAGAGTAGCAACTATTGAACCCATGTGCCCGAAGCCTTCCACAGCAGGAGAAGCCACTGGAATGAGAAGGCCACACATCGAAATTAGAGAGTAGCCCAGGCAGCAATGAAGACCCAGCACAGCCAAAAATAAATATAAATATATAAAATAAATAAAAATTTAAAATAAATTAAAAAAAAAGAATCAACTTTTGAACAGATAATCCTCCAGTATTAACCTAAAAATCACCCAGATGGGCTTCTAAGTCCTAGATCCAGTCACCCTCAGCATTTATACCAGTGGCCACACTTTTCTTGCAGTTCCTCCTTTGGCTTTCATGATTCATAATACTGTACACGGTAGCCATTCATTCATTCTTTTATTCAAACACTCATCCATCCAGTGAGTCAACATATGCTGATTTACCCCTGACTGTGGCTAGGCAGTTTCAAGGCCTTAGAGGTGTGCAACAATGAACAGTGAACACAGCTCAGGATTCCCTGTACCCTTGGAGCTACCATTCCATGGGGGAGATGGACAGTCAACACATGGATTTTTATAACTTTTGCTTAAGTGATGTCTTTGCATTCTGCCCTCATGTGACATGACTGCAGTTGCTGACCACAGAGAGGACTTCGAAGGCTACACGGAGAGAAGTAGTCCAACTGATGCTCTCGGTCCTTCTTTATGAGTCTCACTGGCCCCTCCTCTATTCCTACTGCCTTTAAATGGAAATTATGTGATGTTTGGTCTTTGTCATTCTTTTCTCCCTTCAAGTCTTGTTAGAAGAGTTTTGATTTTGTGATTTTTAATTGATGAAACAATTTCCACTGCTACATTGAGCCTTAGTGGCTTATCAGCATGTTTAGGTCCTTGAGACACAGAACTTTTAGCCTGTTAAGTGCTAACTTCCTTCTCATCATGAATTCCACTCATACATGATGCCAATAACCTATGTATGTGTGTGTGGGTGAGTGTGTGCTCAGTCACTTCGATCCTGTCCAATTCTTTGCAAGCCTATGTACTGTAGCCCACCAGGCTCCTCTGTCCACAGGATTTCGCAGGCAAGAATATTGAATGGGTTGTGATGGTCTCTTCCAAGGGATCCTCCCAACCCAGGGATCGAAACCCCATCTCCTGCATTGCAGGTGGATTCTTCACCACTTAGCCACTGAGGGAGCCAACTTAGGTATAAAATTTTTTTAAATGTTTAAAGGGACTTGTTTTTTGTCTCTATATGTGCTTCTAACATATTTGTTAAAGAAAAAATTTATATACTTAAGCTTAAAGTAACTTTTTAAAAAAAGAGAAAGAGAGAAAATATATTAATAATGCAAAGCACCTGTTTTTATTTTTCTGGGCTCAATTTATGCCTTTGTCCACATATATTCCAAAATGTAAAAATATTTTTTCTGTTGTCTGGTAAATGATAACAGCATCTGATTCCTTGCTTCTTTGTTCAGCTCTCCACATTGTAACAAGAATCATCTTTCTAAAGCAGAGTATATTTTTTTCACATCTCACCAGTACACTCACACATGTACACCCCTCCTCTGCCCCCCAAAACCCTCAGTGATTTTGACCTTTATGCTCACACAAATCAAAAACAGGATTAGAGGTGGAGATATCCCATACAATTGTCTTCACACTGCTTTGCTTGTGTGTTCCCTAAATTAATTTTAAAAGAATTGTATTTTCTGCTTATATAGGGTCACAATTATTTTTAGCTAGCTGAAATATTTAAAAAATAGATTTATAAAGTTCAAATAATAGCAAAGAGTGTAATTTCTGCCATATTGTAAATATTGACCGGATAAAACATTGCAGTACTCGTTTAAATAAAAATCTAAATATCTCATTATACTAATGTAATTCATTAGTATCCATTTAAAAGGACAAAACAAGTTTTCTTTCACAGTTGTTTTTCTTTCTCCTGAACTTGTATTTTCATTCTAATTTCCCCACATAAATTTATGCTGATATAGTGCATTTTTTGGAGAAGGCAATGACACTGCACTCCAGTACTCTTGCCTGGAAAATCCCATGAAGAGCCTGGTGGGCTGCAGTCCAGGGGGTCGCACAGAGTTGGACACAACTAAGTGACTTAGCAGCAGCAGCAGCAGTGCATTTTTATATCTTGAAAAATTTAATAGCAGCTCTATCATTTCTGTGGCAAATGCATATACATAAAGTGAAATTAATTTTCTTTGAATTCCCATGGCCATAAGGCTCCAAGTGCTAACATTATCTTCTGGTTTGAGTTAATATTATAACTATTGTTGGTATTAAATTCATCAAAACCACACAAATATCTTATATTCTTTGATAACTAAAGTTGAAAGGTAAAATTTTATTACAAATTCTTTCTTTAGTGAAATGGGTGAGATCACCCCAGCCAGTAGTTCATACTGCTTTGGATAAATTATTTTTTTGTTTTTTTACTTTTTTATTTTATATTGGAGTATAGCCGAGGATGAGATGGCTGGATGGCATCACGGACTCAATGGACGTGAGTCTGAGTGAACTCCAGGAGTTGATGATGGACAGGGAGGCCTGGCGTGCTGCGATTCATGGGGTCACAAAGAGTCAGACACGACTGAGCGACTGAACTAAACTGAACTGATAGCCGATTAACATTGTTGTGGTATTAATAGTTTCAGGTGGCAGCAAAGGGCCTCAGCCATACATATACATATCCATTCTCCCCCAACCTCCCATCCAGACTTCCAAATAACATTGAACAGATTTCTCTGTGCTATGCGGTAGGTCCTTGTTGTTTGTCTATTTTATATATAACAGTGTGTACAGACTGATGCTGAAGCTGAAGCTCCAATACTTTGATCACCTGATGTGAAGAGATGACTCATTAGAAAAGATCCTGATACTGGGAAAGATGGAGGGCAAGAGAAGAGGGCAACAGAGGATAAGATGGTTGGATGGCATCACTGACTCAATAGATATGAGTTTGAGCAAACTCCTAGAGATAGTGAAGGACAGGGAAGCCTTGTGTGCTGCAGTTCATGAGGTCGCAAAGAGTCAGACACCACTTAGTGACTGAACAACATGTTTATAGAGTGTAATTCTGCATCAATTGCACTTTTTTTTTATTGTTAAGGGGTGATATTAAGAAACGTTATCCAGATAAATGTTTAATGAAAAATAAAAGGAATGTTGCTAGAGGAAAGTCATTCAATTCTTTGAACTTCTTCCAAGCTATAGGCCAAAACATGGCACAGTAGCTGTCTTCAAAGCTTATTTTTAATAATCTAGCAACTGAAAGTTTGATTAGGTCCTCTTTCAGTTCTCTTGAAAGCAAAAACATGAACAACTATCTGCTTGTAAATGATATGTTACCCAGACACTGAATAATTTATTTCTCTACATGAATAATAACATTTTGAATTGTTCCTAGCACCATATCTCAATAACTTAGACTGTGGTGCTATGCATATTACTCTTAGGAATGGTAGCGAACAATGTCACTTTTTATCACTGGTGAGAAGTAAATGGTGAAGGAGATGACCTTGACTGTAGACTCAGTCTTGCAGATCTGTTCTAGGAAAGAATACATTTTGGGGATGAAGATGTGGAAATGGAGTCACATGAAACCATTTCTGCTCAGGTGTCTTTTGGAAAAGGTTCGTGAGTCCTACTTAAGGTCTAGAGGATAGGGGAACAAGAACTATATGTTTATATATAGAACCCAGATGGTGATCTGAGATCTGTTGCCTTTGTGTAGAGAATGGACCTGGAACTCAGGAAGACTGTCCTGGGAGTCATGTGTGTTCAGTGAAGGATGATGGAGCAGAAGGCACCATTTTTCTCCATCTAGGCCTACATGACATTGACATTGATAGCTAGGGTTCAGCACCTGTCACACACATATTCATGACATAAAGGATAAGTTCAGTTGACATTGCCATTTTAGTTGGTATTGTATATTTTGATAGAAATTTTCATGAGAAATAAAGCTCTGTAGATTATAGCCCTCTCAATTCATTGTCCCAGTCACACAATAAACAGTCAGTATTTGAATCATTTAAAATATCTTCATGGCCTGCAAAGACAAACACAAATTCAAGGTCAAATCATCTATGCATATTATAAGAGAAAATGTGTTTTCTGTTATTCAAACACATTAGCTAACAGGACTCTTCTGATGAAATCTGAGAGAAAAAAGCTTAAAATGTGAATGCTAGTAAAAATTTAGAAAGGACATCTTCAAACTTTATTCAAGAAGGACTTAAAAATTCATTTAATTGTTATTCCTAAGTATTACAAACACATTTAATATTCCTCTGTTTTAAACATATTAACACCAGAAGGGCAACAGTAATGAGAGTGACCTCCAAAAGATACTGCAAAATCCAGTTTTCACCTATGCTCAAGTTTTTCCCTATTAACACAATAGGATGCCTCTAGAAGCTGAATTAATTCTATCAAGTTGCCAAAGTTAATACAACGCCCTAAAAGGTATGCTTTATAACATACTAGTTTAATACCAGTAGACTCCACCTGTGTGGTTGGGGGAGTACTTCTTAAGGTATTAGCCCTTCCATGGCATATTTAAGCTAATCGATTTTGTTGTTACATTGAAATGTGTTTACAGTAACATGAAAACTATATAGCATTAGCATTTAAGTGCAGAAAACTCCTTGGGAGCATTCATAAGTTACATTTTTTAGTTATGTACAGGACTTAGGACAATGTGAGACACATTTTCTAGAGCTTATATTGTATTTAATATTTTAATTTATATTTTGACCTAAACTTAATCAGTGGTTTTATAAAATTCTTCTAAAATATACCAATTAATAGTGCATGATATTTCTGGAATTTACACTGTGAATCGAAATAGCATGAATCTAATAGCATTTTTCATAAGAAAATTTTATTACGGAACATATAACCCTTGATAAGGCCTCAGTGGCTACAATAGAAATGAATAATAGCCTCATATTTTAATAACTCAGAAATGGTTTTGAAGTTTTCAAAGTATGTATAACATCACCAGTTTAGTAATCACATATATTTATTGATAAACCATCATGATACACAATGAAGCACTTCTCAAAAGTATCTTTCTTTTTGCCTAATGACAGGCACATCAGAGCTGTAGAACTGGAAGGGCCTCTTCAGAGGAAAACAGTTGTATATGTACTGTGGATGACATGTTTAGAAAAAACTTAGTCATTTTTTCTTACATTGCATCATTCTTTAATCACTATGAAATAAAAGTGCTTATTTCTATATCAAATATGCCATACCTTACACATTAGCTTCATCCTTCAAAGTCAACCTCTTTTGAGATCAAAGCATTACTCAAGTGATTCTGCATTATTTGGAGAAACAAACGTTTAAACTGCCTTGACATGAGAAAATTAGAAATATTATTTTTATATCATTCTCCTACAAATTCTCCCATACGTCATGGAATTTTGCTTTTGTTGGTGTATTTTCCTCTGCCTCACCCATCCCCAGAACTCTGGGGAAATATCTAAAGTGCTGAAAGCCATGATATGCCCAGTAATCCTGTGTAGATTCTTACCAAGTTGCACATAGAAGATGTTTACTTAAGATAAAAACCACAGACATTAAGCAAGTGAGTAATCCAAGGTTGCTGGATTCCCCATGATCCTGATATTCCCTTTTCACCTTCTTTTCCTATTTGCCGGGAATTTCTGATGGTCAGCTTCCCTCTGGCCTCTCTTAGGTGAAATCACGTTTTTCATGAGTTCCACTTCTTGGCCAGTCATTGGAGACTCAGTCACTTCTCACCGGCTTTTCCTCAACTGTGGATCTTGCTTCCTGGTAACTGAGAAATGTATCATTTGTTTTCATTTTAGCACCACGAGCAGTGTCAGCACATGTTGATGGTTGTTAAATATTTATTGTTTAAACTGAAAGAATGACTAGCCTTCCATTCTATTAGTACTGGAAGAAGAGAAGAGAACTCTTTTCCTTAATGTACCACTATCTTTTTTCACTTTCAAAGACTATCATCTTAGCTGTTTTTCTCTCTCTTTTATTATTATTATTATTTTGAGGGTTAAAGTCACCACTGGCCAATCTTGGGACATTTCCTCCCAATTAAATTTCCCCATGCCCATAGAAATTTCCAAGTGATGTTCTCTTCTTTGCTGATGACAGTCCATGGCTCAACTATCAGCCAACTGATGAGAACAGGCCAAACTTGTGTTGTGTAATCTCTCCAAAACTGGTACTGCTGTTTTTTGTTTCTTCCTTGTTAAGACTTTTTCTAATAAAATATATGCTGTTACTTTGCAGGATGAAGTGAAGAATAGAAATTTTCCATGGAAACACCAGTGTTTTGAGCCAGGGGAATTCTCATGTAGGGCTCATCAGGAATTAGAGTGACTAATGTGAATTTCTTTGTGTGCTAACAACTGTATTATCCATAAACTCCTTTGTCCGTGGAATTCTCCAGGCAAGAACACTGGAGTGGGTTGCCATTTCCTTCTCTATGGGATCTTCCTGACCCAGGGTCTGAACTCGGATCTCCTACATTGAGGCATATTCTTCTTTACCATCTGAGCCACCAGGGAGGCCCCATAAGACTATCATCATTCAGTTGCTCAGTTGTGTCTGACTTTTTGCAACCCCCTGACTGTAGCCCTCCAGGCTCCTCTGTCCATGGGATTTCCCAGAAAAGACTACTGGAGTGGGTAGCTGTTCTCTTTTCCACGGGATCCTCTTGACCCAGAGATTGAACCCAGATCTCCTACATTGATGGCAGATTCTTTTTACCATTGGAAGCCCAATCCATAAACTAAGTAACATCGATTCTGCTGGGAAGAAGGTATATTGCTGGTCATAGAGAACTATCAATAGGTAGAAAGATAGATAAATAGATGACATAATATTAACACAAGTTCCATATCCATGTGCTGTGCATCAAAAACTACCAAAACACCACAATATGGTGTTTGTCTATATTCATATGTGTATGGGACACATTTTGACATTACTCACCTCCCACCATATGCCAGCTCCTTGTATTAGGCATTTAAAGTTGTGCATGTTCCTGAGAGAATGATTGATTTGGTTTTACATTCTTGAAAATGCCACATCCCTTTACTTTAAAACCAGAATGTGTGTGTTCCAGAGCAGATACATTAGAAATATGTTAGTTCCATGATACAGAGGCTGGAAATTCATAGCTTTTACCAAAGTGAATTCTCACAGCATGACTCATATTTAAAGTCACCACTAAAACATTGCTTCTAAGTGAAGTAATATTTAAGCTGTAATTTCTTAGGAAGACAACCATTACCTAAGGAAGCACTTAAGGATCTTGTTTTACATTTCATGTTCATGTTTTGAAATTTTACATTTGGGTAAAGTTAGGAATGTCAAGCAGAACACCCAAATCAAAGACAATATTACCAAGACCACAGGATGATAGAGCAAGATAAAATTAAAATGATGTTGTGTCCTACCAGGTAAACACATTAGAAAGCCCTCTGAAGAATGTATTTAACCAGTAGAAAGAGCTGGCTTATTCTGATGAGTGAAAAATATCCATTTGTGTGTGTGTGTATGTGTGTGTGTGATTCACTTAAGTGCTATTTGGAGCTATTCCAAAGTGAATAATAACATACATTTACTAACTTCTCTGGCAGTTTTATGTTTTAAGACATAAAATTAAATATAGAAAGTGGATCTAAGTAACACTGAGTTTATGACATAATCTGACGAGGACTAACAAGGCTGGCAGGAACTGATACAGACCTTAACTCACCTTACTTCCCCATGGCCTGGTTCTGATCCACAGCAATGATGATACTTAAACTCAACTTTGGAAATTCTGCAGTTATGGTTATTAGGTATTCAAATTATATCTATTTCTTTTCTTCAAGACCCAGCAAGTTCCATCATCATTTCATGACTTGCAAATGCTTCATAAGCTTCATGCTTTTCTGGGGAGGTTTCTACTTAATAAGTAAATTACATTGTTAAAAATAGGTTGTGTTTTTTTTATCACAGGGGTGTTATAAACATTTGTCATCCAGATAGAGAACATTTTTCCTTCAGACTCCGACTTGCAATTTGTAATTGTTTACCTCCTTATTCTTGTTCTTTCTCAGTTGTACAAGATGGACAGAGATACTCTTGGAGCATACACATTGTAATCAACATTCAAACTGAATTGAAAGGCACAAACAGTTTTCTGTTTGTACGCTCAAAAATTAATATCTGCCAAGCCATATTAACCAGTAGTTGAAATAATAGGTGACTTCTCAAGAGAAAGTATTAAAATATCATTCAGGTCACATATATCAAACTAATTTTGGAACAGGTAATTCAAGGATAATATTAAACCACATGACTAAATTAAGCTTCCCTTTAGTGATTAAAAAAACAATGTCTAAACTCTGTAATTTCCTTTAAAATTTACAAATATGGTAGTAGGAATTTATTTGCTAAAGGTATTTTATCTCTGAAATGAAATTTTAGAACATTTTCATCACACAGAAAATGTGTACCTATTAGCAGTCACTCTCTGTTCTGCATATCTGCTTCTCCCACTCCCTCACCCCAGCCCCTGACTATCACTAACCTACTTTCTGTTGCTATAGATTTGCCTGTTTGGGGCATTTGGTATATAAATGGAATCATAATATAAGGTCTTCTATGACTGGCTTCAGTCTTGCAGCATAATATCATTTCAAAGTTTATCCATGATGCAGCATGTATCAGAATTTCATTTCTTTTAATTGATGAACAACATTTCATTTTATGGATGTACCGTATTTAGTTTATCCATCCATCCATTGATGGACACGTGGATTGTTTCCAGGCTTTGCCTGTTGTGAATGACACTTCTATAAACATTTATGTGCAAGTTTTGCATGGTATATATTTTCATTTCTCTTGAGCGTATAACCAGGAATAGAATTGCTGGTTCAAGTAGTAGTTCTGTTTTTCTAAAATGGCCAGCATTGTATATTCCCATCAGCTATGTTTAATGATTCCAATTTCTCTATATCCACATCAACACTTGTTACTGTCTGTCTCTTTTGTTATAGTCATCCTACAGGTCTGAGTGATACCTCATTTTGATTTGAATTCATTTGTTAGCAGTGAATGATGTTGAACATCTTTTATGAGCTTGTTAGCCATTTGCATATCTTCTTTGGACAAGCATCTATTCAAGTCCTTTGCCAATTTCCTTTTCCAAATTTTTAATTGAGTTGTTTGTCTTCTTGCTATTGCATTGTAAGAGTTTTTACATATATTCTGGATACTTGACTCATCAGATCTATGATTTACACATATTTTCTCCCATTTGTAGAGTATCTTTTTACTTTGTTGATAATGTCCTTTGATGTACAAAAGCATCATTTTAATGAATTCCATTTTTTTTCTCCTTTTGGTGTCATATCTAAGAGTCTGTTGCTAAATTCCAAGTCATGAAGATTTACCCTATATGTTTCCTTTCAAGAGTTTATATATTTCTGCTCATATATGGGTCACTGGATCCATTTTGAGAAATTCTGTGCATGGTATGAGGTAAAGTTTAACCTTGTTTGCATGAACATACCCAGTTGTCCTAATTTGTTGAAGAGTGTTATTTCCCTCTTGAATGATTTCCCACCCTTGTGAAAATCAGCTGACCATGAGTATATGTGTTTAGCTTACAACTCAATTTCACTGATCAATAGGTCTATCCTTATGCCAGTATCATGGTATTCTTTTTCTTATTATTGATATTATTGTGGTAAAAAAAAAAAAGGCATGAGCTCTATTCTTTTCAGCTTTTAAATGCAGTGCTGTTAAGTGCGTGACATGGTTGTGTAGCAGATCTCTAGAACTTTTGCATCTTGCCTGATTGAAACTCTATATCCATTGAACAGTTACGCTCCTTTTCCCTCTCCCTGTCAGCCTCTGACAACCATGGTCCTGTTTCCTGCTGAATTTGACTATTTTAGATACTTCATGTAAGTGTAATCATGAGCATTTGTCCTTGTGCCTGGTTTATTTCACTTGGCATAATGTTGTCAAGGAGCATCCATGTTGTTGCATATTGCAGGGTTTCCTTCTTTTTTTAAGGTTGAGTAATATTTCACTGCATAAATACACCTCATTTTCTTTATCTGTTCATCTGTTCATGGACGTTTAGTTTGCTTCCCCCTCTTGGTTATTGTGAATAATGCTGCAGCTATTAACATGAAGCACAAATACCTCTTCCAGAACCTGCTTTAAATCTCATTTGAATGAATACGAAGGAGTGCGACTGCTGAATACAGTAAACAATGTTTTGGTTACTTTAGCTTTGTAGTAAGTTATAGCAAGTTTTGAAATCAGAAAGCATGGGTGCCCCAAATCTGTTCCTTTTTTTCACAATTATTTTGGTTATGTGGGTCCCTTGTAATTCTGTAAGAGCTTGAGGATTGGTTTTTCCATTTTTTTCAAGGAAAAACTGTTGGGGTTTTGGTAAGTTTTGCAGAGATTATGTAGTTTACTTTGAGTAGTATGCTCACCTAACAACTTTGCTTCCAGTACATGAATACAGGATATCTTTCCATGTGTTTAGGGCTTTTTTAATTTCTTTCAGCAATGCTTTATAGTTTTCAAGTGTAAAATTCTGCCACTTCCTTGGTTAAATTTATACCTAGGTATTTTATTCTTTTGAATAGTATTGTATATGGAATTTTCTTAATTTCCTTTTCAGATTGCTCATTGCTAGTGTATAAAAACTTACTGGATGTTTACATATTGATCTTGTACTCTGTGAATTCATTTATTAGCTCTAGTAGTTGTTTTTGTAAGTTATTGGGATTTCCTATTTATAGGATCATGTCATCTGTGAATAACAGTAGTTTTAATTCTGCTTTTTCAATTTGGATACCTTTTATTTCTTTGTCTTGCTTAGTGATTCTAGCTAGAATTTACAGTGCAGTCTTGAATAGCAGAGGCCAAATCAGGCCTCCTTGTCTTGTCCCTGATCTTAGGGAGAAATCTTTCAGTATTTCACCATCAAGCATGATGTCAGCTGTGGATTTTTATAAATCCCCTTGATCACATTTAGGAAGTTCCCTTATATTCCTAGTTTTCTGGAAGTATTGTCATGGAAGAGTGGTGAACTTTGTCAAAAGCTGTTTTTGCATCAACTGAAGTGATTGCATGTATTTTTTCCTTTATTATGAATATGGTATATTATATTAATTGATTTTCTTTTTATGAACTTCCCTCACATTCCTGGGATAAATTCCACTTGTTCATGGTTTATAATATTTTTAGTACAGATTCAGTTTACTAGTGTTTTGTTGAGATTTTAAAACTACATACATTTAAAAGGTGTACTGCTCTATACCCTCCTTTCCTTACTATGTCTTTGTCTGGCTTTGGTATCAGGTAATGCTAGTCTCTCAGACTGAGTTAGGAAGTATTCCTTCACTTTCTATTTTGGAAATAAGCTTAAGAAGGATTTTTGCTAAATTTTCTTTAAATGTTTGGTTGAATTAACCAGTGAAGCCGTCTGGTTCAGGATTTTTCTTTGTTTACTATTTCAGTCTCTTTACTTGATACAGATTTCTTCCATATTTCCTGTTTTTTCTTGATTCAGTTCTGTAGGTTGTATGTTTCTAGGAATTTGTCCATTTCATCAAAGTTATCTAATTTGTTGGTATATAAATTAGTTTCCTAGGGTTACCAGAGCATATTACCACAAATGAAATGATTTAAAACAACAGAAATGTATTCCCTCACAGTTCAGTAGGCTGGAAATCTGAGGCCAAGGTGTCAGAAGAATTGATTCTTTCCAGAAGCTCAGAGGGAGAGACTATCCCATGCCTCACTCCCCACTTCTGGGAGAATAAAGATCTAAAATCAAAAACTTAACTCTATGCCTTAAGGAACTATAAAAAGAAGAGTGAACTAAAACTAAATTTTTGCTTATCCCCACTCCAATCTTTATTGGTTTCTTCCCTTTGCTAACTTTGGTTTTGATTTCCTTTCCTTTTTCTAGTTTCTTTAACTTTAGCAATAAGTTATTGATTTGAGACATTCTCTTTTAAGATAGGCATTGGTGGTTATAATTTTGCATGTTGCATTTTTATTTTTTGTTTATCTAATTATTTTCTAGTTTCCCTAGTGATTTCTTCTTTAATCTCTTGGTCATATAAGAGTGTGTGATTTAGTTTCCACATATTTGTGAAATTTCAGGTTTTCCTTCTGACACTAATTTCCAGTTTTATTCTGTTTTTTTCAGAGGAGATGCATTGCATGATTACAATCATTTTAAATTTCTTGAGGCTTGAGATTTAGCAATGCCTTTTTACTGAAATTTAGCATCAATTTTTTTCCCCAAACTTCAAACTTTTATTTTATATTGGTATATAGCTGATTAACAATGTTGTGGTATTTTCGGGTAAACAGTAAAGGGACTCAGCCATAAATATACATATATCCATTCTCCCCAAACCCCTCCCATCCAATCTGCCACATGACATTGAACAGAGTTCCATGTGCAAAACAAGAGGTCCTTGTTGGTTGTCTCTTTTAAATATAGCAGAGTGTACATGACCTTCCCAAAGGCCCTAACTATCCCTTCCCGCTGGCAACCATAAGTTCCTTTTCTAAGTCTGTGAGTCTCTTTCTGCTTTGTAAGTTCATATTTGTATCATTTCTTTTTAGATTCTACATATAAGAGATGTCATACAATATTTTTCCTTCTCTATCTGACTTACTTTACTCAATATGGCACTTTCTAGGTTCGTGCATGGCACTGCAACTGATATTATTTCATTCTTTTTAATGGCTGAGTAATATTCCATTGTATATACGTACCACATCTTCTTTATCCATTCCTCTGTCAATAGGCATTTAGGTTGCTTCCATGTCTTTGCTATTGTAAAGAGTGATGCAATGAACATTGTGGTGCATATATCTTTGCAGATCATGTTTTTCTCTGGATATATGCCCAGGAGTAGGATTGCTGAGTTATACGGTAGCTCTATTTTTAGATTTTTAAGGAACCTCCATACTGTTGTCTGTAGTGACTGTAACAGTGTACTTTCTGAGCAACAGCATAGGAAGGTTCTCTTCTCTTCACACCCTCTCTAGCATTTGTTGTTCGTGGATTTTTTGATGATGGCCATCCTGACAAGGATGAGGTGATATCTCCTTGAAGTTTTGATTTGCATTTCTCTAATAACCAACAATGTTGAACATCTGTTCATGTGCCTATTCACCATTTGTATGTCCTCTTTGGAGAAATGTCTATTCAGGTCTTCAGTCCAATTTTGAGTAGGCTGTTTGTTTTGATAGCAGTCCATTTTATTTTGAAGCACTCTGTTAGTTGCTATGAGTTCTTTTTTCTAGTTAGATTATAGAGTTTCAAGAAAGTGATTCTGTCCATTTTTGCTAGTTTCATGGTTGCTTCAGTGGAAGGACTGATTCTTGGATTTTCCTACTTCACCATTCTGTGATGTCACCCTTCCCCCATGTTGATCTTGCTGTTACATGGCTTTCTTCAGAAGTCATCTTTGTGACTACTTCCCAATTTTGAGCCAAATGCCCTTTTTAGGGTTCCCTTTATACTGCACTTACCAATATAAAGCATTTTTTTTCCTGGAAGTGAATGTATTCTGAGCATCCCAACACTGGTACAAGGTCTCTTTATTCTTCCCCATCTTGTTGTTAAGTTGCTAAGTAATGCCCGACTCGTTGAAACTCCATGGACCGCAACAAGCCAGGTTTCCTTGTCTTTCACTATCTCCCAGAGTTTGCTCAAAATCATGTCCATTAAGGTAGTGATGCTATCCAGCCATCTCATCCTCTGTCACCTCCTTCTCCCACTGCCCTCAGTTTTTCTCAACATCAGGGTTTTTTTCCAGTGAGTTGGGTCTTTGCCTCAGGTCACCAAAGTATTGGAACTTCAGCTTCAGTATCAGTCCTTCCAATGAATATTCAAAGTTGATTTCCTTTAGGACTGACTGGTTTGATCTCCTTGCAGTCCAAGGAACTCTCGAGAGTTTTCTCCAGAACCACTCTTTGAAAGCATCAATTTTTCAGTGCTAGCCTTCTTTATGGGCCAACTCACATCTGTACATGACTCCTGGAAAAACCATAGCTTTGACTATAAGGAACTTTGTCAGAAAAGTGATGTCCCTGCTATTTAATACACTGTCTATGTTTGTTCCAAAGAGCAAGTATCTTTTAATTTCATGCCTACAATCACAGTCTTCAGTGATTTTGGAACCCAAGAAAATAAAATCTGTCACTGTTTCTACTTTTTTCCCCATCTACTTGCCATGAAGTTATAGGACTGGATGCTATGATCTTAGCTTTTTGAAAGCTGAGTTTTAAGCCAGCTTTTCCACTCTTCTCTTTCACCTTATCAAGACACTGTTTAGTTCTTCACACTCATCACCATAAATGTTGAATTAATGAAAGTCGCATGAGTGAACAAAGAAGCAGCAAATTTAAATTCTCACGAAGTTACTGCAAAGCCAATTTATAGGTTGCTGATTGTTAAAAGCATTATAATTAAACTTACTTAACATGAAAACTAATTTGAATGTAATTTAATCATTCTTGAGGCCTTCAGAAAGTGAAAGTGAAGTCGCTCAGTCGTGTCCAACTCTTTGCAACCCAATGGACTGTAGCCTACCAGGCTCCTCTGTCCATGGGATTTTCCAGGCAATAGTACTGGAGTGGCTTGCCATTCTCTTCTCCAGGGATCTTCCCAACCCAGGGATTGAACCCAGGTCTCTCGCATTGTAGACAGATGCTTTACCGTCTGAGCCACCAGGGAAGTCCTTCAGAAGACACTTCAATATGTCATAATATATTAAGATGATGAGTAAAAACATCTCATTATTTAATCTATTGGTTATCAACTGTGGAGGATAGCACCTACTCTTGTTCAAAAGCACTTTAAGTTATTCTAGTTAACTCATTCCTTTACATTAACTTGTTCATCTTCTGAGAGCCCTGTCTGTATTCTGACATACATGTTTATTTGATTATTGTAGCCGTATGATTTACATAGAAAGAAGCACTTGAGAGGTTATGTGTTCAAGTAAAGATTTATCACTTTCACATGTTCTCTTGATTTTTAAAACTACTTTAAGAGAAAATCATGTATTATGTTGGCTACAGTTAGGAATTGCTAATGTGAGCGCCAATGCATGAATGTTGCCCCAGATACAGAAATCTCAAGTATATTAAAGACCTTAACTGAATTGTTATTATATGACTAAGGGGATGCTATGCCTCAAGTCACATTTAGAAAACATAAGAATTACTTGCCATAACATCCTGACACAATTAGCTAGCCAGGTAGATAAGTCTTAGTCTACATCCCAATACAGATTTATTAAGGACTTGTTTTGTATTCTTTTTTAAAAAGAAACTAGGGTGACTGCCCTGGTGGTCCAGTAGTTAAGACTTTACTTTGCCTTCCAATGCAGCAGGGGTAGGTTCAATCCCTGATGAGGGAGTTAAGATCCTACATGCCATATCTGAAAATGCCAAAGCATAATACAGAGGAAATGCTGTAAAAAATTCAATAACTACTTTAAAAATGGTCCACATCAAAAAAAATTTTTAAACAAAATGTAAACAACATCAAAAAACTACAAGCTTATAAACTAAGACATCTTTACGTGTTATTTATTTTTTCAGTAATTTTACAAGGAATCCTTGTTATAAATTGTAATGTTACTCCTCAAATTGTATTATTCTTCTTCAAAACTAGTCAACTCTGAATAATTTCATTATTTATAAACCATATCAAAAGATGTTAACAGAAGGACTAAACCCAAGATGCAAGGATTTCATACTGAAATCCCATTTGCTTTACTCACAATGTTGTGTCTAGCTTTCCATGAATAGGATAACAGAGTAAGAACCATTGGCTATTCTCTTCCCACCCCCCACCCCAGTATTGTAAATTTATGACAAAGTGATGCTAGTGGTGAAGGACAACATGTAAAAGTTAGGTGAAAATACTAATAATTACAAACAAAGAATGTGTTACCATTAACTTCTTTTTTCTTCACTTAAAAACATTATTGTATTTTGCCAAGTGGAAATCGGAAATCACTTTTATAAACATCTAAATTTATTCCTTTACCTAAATTTATTTCCCAGTCTGCTTTGAATATCTAGGAAGTTATTGATACACTTTTTAAAATAATCAAAGTTCACATTCCATTCATTTCAGTTCAGTCATTCAGTCGTGTCTGACTCTTTGCGACCACATGAATCGCAGCACGCCAGGCCTCCCTGTCCATCACCAACTCCCGGAGTTCACTCAGACTCACGTCCATCGAGTCAGTGATGCCATCCAGCCATCTCATCCTCGGTCGTCCCCTTCTCCTCCTGCCCCCAATCCCTCCCAGCATCAGGGTCTTTTCCAATGAGTCAACTCTTCGCATGAGGTGGCCAAAGTACTGGAGCTTCAGTTTTAGCATCATTCCTTCCAAAGAAATCCCAGNGACTCTTTGCGACCCCATGAATCGCAGCACGCCAGGCCTCCCTGTCCATCACCAACTCCCGGAGTTCACTCAGACTCACGTCCATCGAGTCAGTGATGCCATCCAGCCATCTCATCCTCGGTCGTCCCCTTCTCCTCCTGCCCCCAATCCCTCCCAGCATCAGGGTCTTTTCCAATGAGTCAACTCTTCGCATGAGGTGGCCAAAGTACTGGAGCTTCAGTTTTAGCATCATTCCTTCCAAAGAAATCCCAGGGTTGATCTCCTTCAGAATGGACTGGTTGGATCTCCTTGCAGTCCAAGGGACTCTCAAGAGTCTTCTCCAACACCACAGTTCAAAAGCATCAATTCTTCAGCACTCAGCTTTCTTCACAGTCCAACTCTCACATCCATACATGACTACTGTAAAAACCATAGCCTTGACTAGACAGACCTTTGTTGGCAAAGTAATGTCTCTGCTTTTGAATATGCTATCCAGGTTGGTCATAACTTTTCTTCCAAGCAGTAAGCGTCTTTTAATTTCATGGCTGCAGTCACCATCTGCAGTGATTTTGGAGCCCAAAAAAATAAAGTCTGACACTGTTTCCACTGTTTCCCCATCTACCAATGGAATACTACTCATCAAATAAAAAGGAATGAATACATAACAACAACTTGGATGGACCTCAAGGGCATGCTCAGTTCAAAAAAAATGTAGCTTAAAATGTTATATACTAGTTGATTCCTACAATGATAAAGATATAAAGATGAAAAATAGATTAGTGGTTGATGATAGGGGCAAGGGGTGGATCAAGAGCACCACAGAGTGCTTTTGTGGTGACGGAGAAGTTCTGTATGTTGACTGTGGTATGGTTACACTAATCCATACATAGGATTACATTGCACAGAAGTATAAACATGCACACATATGCAAAGAATGCAAGCTTAAAAAATCATAAAAACTGAATAAGTTCTATAAATTCATTAGCAGCAATGTATCAACATTGGGCTTTCCTGATAGCTCAGAAATAAAGTGTCCACTTGCAATGCAGGAGACCTGGGTTCGATCCCTTGGTTGAGAAGATCCCCTGGAGGAGGGCCTGACAACCCACTCCGATATTCTTGCCTGGAGAATCCCCATAAGCAGAGGAGCCTGGAAATGTCTATGAGGCTTTGATATGGTTTTATGAGATGTTTCCATTGAAAGAAGCTGAGTGAAGGGTACCCAGGGATCTACTGGTTTTGCAGTGTCTTATGAGTCATATTGATTTTGAAATTAAAATAATTTTTAAGAATAATAGCACAATTATAAAATACTATTAAACATTTTAAAAATAAGCATAGCCTATTGGTATTTGAACACAACTGGCATTTGAAACATCCTCTTTTCAAAGGCTTACTTCTAAAAGTCTTCA
The DNA here is from genome assembly GCA_006408695.1 of Aepyceros melampus. NCBI lineage: Eukaryota > Metazoa > Chordata > Mammalia > Artiodactyla > Bovidae > Aepyceros > Aepyceros melampus. The sequence goes on from SJXQ01004781.1 coordinate 489,398, forward strand.
GTTTGAAGTGATTCATTTTTTAAAAATTCTAATTCAAGTATGCAGTTGTGTCACTTCAAAAAAATATGGCCTGTGAACATAAAAGTTTCAGCTCTGTCCTCCACACTCTGTTTTGTTCTTTGAATGCCCTTTATTTGACCAAGAAGGATGTCATTTCCTAGAGTACTGAGAAAGCCACATTTAACTTGAACAACATTGTTCTTACAGGTTATTAAGGGTATTCAATTTTCTCTGTTGGTTGCTACTCTGAGTTGGAGACTCTTCTGAAATGTCAGACTGAGAAAATTGCCCTAGTTCCAATACACACACACACACAAATGCCACAAAACTTTGGAATTAATACAATCAATAACCTTTGAAAATGGAGTTAAAAGCAACAATTGAATGCTAAGATGTATCAAACTATCTTGTTCCCTTTTTCTTTGAATATCAATGTGGCCAGGGAACTGAGAACCACAATAGAGAGTTCAATTGAAAAAGCATTTATTGAGTACCTAAATCATAATACCTTATAATGATGTTCATGTTATGCAGAGTGGTACAGGTTATAGTGATGAGAAAGAGTCCATACCCTCCAAAGGATGTCAAATTTGCATCTCCACTATTGACACAATGCTGGAGACCTGGGTTCAATCTCTAGGTCAGAAAGGTCCCCTGGAGAAGGGAGTGGCTACCCACTTCAGTATTCTTGCCTGGAGAATTCCATGGACAGAGGAGCCTGGTGGACCAGTCCATGGGGTTCAAGGAGTCAGACACTACTGAGCAACTAATAACTAGGCTTTATACTGGCACACTGAGTGAGAAAGGGCAAAGCATTATATAACACCAATGACAAGGAAATCAAACATTCAACAGAGTCAGAGGAAGAATAGCTTAGCCACCTTGGGTGAAAATAGGGTAGGTCTCTGGAGAAAGGCATCATCAAGTCAGGAGAGTAGTTGCAAGACTATGAAAATTAAAGTGCTATGAACAATGGTTTGTAGGACTGCAACCATACCAAATAAGTAAAATGTATAAGAATTTGGAATTTCACATACAGAATTTTTCTATTTTCTGTGAATGATGTGGGATACATGTGGATAAAGCATTTTTTCAATTATGCCCAATTGTGGATAAAATTTGGCATTTTCAACAAAATATCCTATCTCAAAAAGTGAAACTTAATTGCTCAGTCATGTCCAATTCTTTGCGACCCCCATGGATGGTATCCCTTCAGGGTCCTCTGTCCATGGGATTCTCCAGGCAATAATATTGGGGTGGGTAGCCATTCCCTTCTCCAGGGATCTTCCCAACCCAGGGATCAAATCCAGGAAGCCTGGCATGCTGCAGTCCATGGGGGTCACAAAGAGACTGACAGGACTCATTGACCAACAGCAATCCTATCTGAGAGGTAGATATGGTGGTACTGATTTGAGCTCAGAAGAAAAGTCACCAGACCCCTCTCTTTTGTTCTTATTTTCTGTTGGTTTTGTTGTTGGAAAATAAATCTTAGCATTAGTGGATACTAAACCATTCTCCATTTTTTTTTAACATAAAAAGGCCAATTATATTCGACTGTGCTCATTCTATTTGGGCTACTTAAAGTGCTAACCTTCTATCGTTGATCAGGTTAATTCTATTTTATTAAAGCCAACATTAAATTATCAGGAAAATTAAAAATCAAAAGGATAATCCTTACATGAAATGCATTAAAAATAAGGTGGATTAATGGAAGGATGAGAAAGAGAGGTGTGTGAAAAAAAATCAGTGAAGAAAATTTTCATAAAATTTTGGAAAGAAAATACAGAAAAATTTAAAAGGATAACAGGAGCTTTTGGTGCATAGATAGGTAGATGATAGATACTAGATGGCTTCATTTCTTGAAATAATAACTTAGGGACTTTGTCCGTTTCTTGGTCTGAATCAAATAGACTGTCAAATATTTCTCCAGCACAGATGGGTTTATCCAGGATCAGGAGATAACTCAATTCAGAAAACGAAGGAGGGCGCTTTTTGGAGGAGAAAAGGAGTTGGGAGCTCTGTTCTAGTAAATAGAATCCTTGGCTTTTCATTGGCTGGGTCCTTGTCTCTGCTATCGTTGCAGGTGTGAGAGCTCCCCCTTCTGGTCTCCCAACTCTAATTGAGGTTTCTGTCTATTCATTTTTTACAGTGTACACCATAAAAAATTAAGAAAATATTACAGTAACCAAAATCTTTCATTAGAAACCTCAAATATGGTTTCCAGGCAAAGGATAAAATGATGGAGGAAAGCTATAGTAGTAGAAAATATCCATTTATATGGAAATACCTTTTATTGCCCTGTCTTTACTTTGGCATCATGCTTTGTCAGTACTTGAAGTCTCTGGGCATGTAATTGTCACCTGGAGGCCCAGGTCTCTCCAGTAAGACTCTAACTCTCCAGGAGATCCAAACAATACAGATTAGATTTGTCTTCAGAGCAAGACCACAAGAACAGAAACAGGTTCTTGACTAAAACATCAATGTTATATGAATGTCCAAAAAATATGTTACAAATGTTTGCATCTGGCTTCCCCAGTGGCTCAGTGGTAAAAAATCAGCCTGCAATGCAGGAGACACGAGTTGGATCCCTGGGTCAGGCAGATTCCCTGGAGAAGGAAATGGCAACCCACTCCAGTATTCTTGCCTGGGAAATCCCATGGACAGAGGAGCCTGGAGGGCTATAGTTCCATAGGACTGCAAAGAGTTGGACACGACTTAGTGACTAAGTAACAATGTTTGTATCCTGCCATGAAAAACAGGCTTTCTGTATTTTTTTTCCTGGTTTTGGTCCATTCCATTTTAAATATTCTGTCCTCTTAAAAATCAAATTGGAATTTTCAGTGAGTCTAAATAAGACCTGATTGGTTTAGAATTGATTAACTTAGAACCATTCACTGCTTATCATATTCAAGCAAATAGCACTTCATTATAGGTGGATTAGTAGCTCCTCTGAATTGCTGCAAGGATTTCTCTTCATATTCAACCCTGGATCTGCCTTCCAAAGTTCCCAGAACTGCAAAGCTTCAGATGCCTGAAGATGATGTCTTGGCAGTTCCACTGCTTCTCAACAGGCCTGGATCTCAGAAATCCCAGACAAGTTGACATTGATCCTTTTTAAAAAGTTATGTACAAAGGAAGTGTATCTGCCAACCTCCTTTAGAAACAGGGTCAAATAACCAGTTGGAAAATTTTCCAAAGGTGTCACATTAAACTTTAATAATACCTTCATTTTTATGGGGCTGTTAACTTTGGAAATTGCTTTCACATGCATTATCTCATCGCATGTTCTATTTCATTGAAACAGTGTCTAGGTTTTAGGGCTAAATTGCAATGACATAGATATCGAAATGTTGGCAAGGACAATTCAAGAAAAATGATTATTCCTATACTGAACAGAAGTATTAAAGAGGAATTGACTGACTTCAAGATTAAATACTGCAAAGGATTAAGATTCTAATGGCTCCTATAGCCCACTGCCCAGCTGTTGAAGGTTTATCAGAGCCATTTCCCTGTTTTGTTTTGTTTCTCATTTTCAAGGAGAAAATGAGTCACTTCTTTTTTGTCCCCTTCCATCCTTCTTATTTCTGATTTTTTTTTTTCAATAAATCTTTAGGTCAGCCCGACCCCAGGCTGCATCCGTGCCCTCATGAAGATGCTGTACTGCGCTTATTGTCGAGGACTCCCCACGGTGAGACCATGCAACAACTACTGCCTCAACGTCATGAAGGGCTGCCTGGCAAATCAAGCCGATCTCGACACCGAGTGGAACCTGTTTATAGGTAAGGAGCATCACCACGGGTGCCTGATGGGCAGGTCCAAAGTGGTGATGACTTGTAGAGACTGGGCGGATTGAAACACACACACACAGAGAACGTTTAGAAAATCATAAATATTAGGTTGCCTTTTTCTTCGTTTTTTTAATCTTGAAAAATAAACTTGGTCTGTTGTGACGGACAGTCCTGTTGAAGATAGCATGAGCCAGCTGTAGTGCAGCAGCTGATCTGTCTGATGAAGATAGACGTAATCTTGTTGAATTTCTGGGAGCGCCTGTGAGTAAGGGACACATTAGAAAAGAATCTTGTTTTAAGAAAAAGCCCACAGTCCTGTCTGTTTCTTATTTGTAGTGTCTCAGTATAATCACAGATATTAGTAAACACTTCCTTGCTTAAACATCGATGGTGAAAATAGCTCAATATTTTTGCTGAAATATGCAGATTTTCTTCCTCAGCCTCCAGAGAAGAATGTTTTCAGCACAGCAGCATGAAACAGCCTTCCCGTCTTTAAAAAGGAGGGAGGGGGGAGGTGGGGGAGATACAGAGTAGGTCTGTGAATCACTGCAGTGGTCTGAAGATGCAGAAACCACTCAGGAGACTGCACTGCCAAAAGAAATTTCCCAAATTGCTATCCAAGGATAAAAGGACAAATTTCATAGGCAGGCTTCTCCCAGGAAAATACACAGGCCTTGAAAGAGTAAATGTGTTTTCTCCCCCTCTGTCAAATGGCCTTCAAATAAAAGTAGTTTTCAACTGCATTTACTGGGGTTGCATTGTGACAAGCAGAGTGGGGCCAATAACAGTGGCATTCCTCAGCCTCAGAGGGACTTCATCGTTTATGCAACCCTCTAAACTAGAAGGCTTGAGTAAAGTCTTCTGACATCTCAGATTTGGGTAGGAAAGGAAAAAGGTGTATCAGAATGCAAAGAAACCTTAGCAAAAATATGCAGTCAGCCTTGGCAGAAAAACTCATTAGCTAACACACTATTTTGCTTATGAAGGCCAAAGAAAATGGTTGTAAAGTTTTAGAAAGATTTTAGAGTGGGTAGATCCAAGTGGAAGTAATCTAACAAAGATCTCAGAAATCATTACAGAGAGAATAAATTGATGTATTCTACTCTTTCTCTTCAGTGGGAGGACAAAATGTATAATCTTGAGTTACTTCATTTGAGAAATGAGGGGGTTTTTAAAAGTTAATCACTTAGGTACCTTTCTAACTCAAAAAGATGTGATTCTTTGCTAAGATTTTTGTCCTTTGCCAAGATTTTGGAGAGGAGTATGAATTTTTTAGACATGTAAGCCTGAACTTCTAAAATATAAGTTTAGATGAATTTTGGCAAAGACATTCTACATAAATAATACTAATTTAAAAACACTTGCATCGTTCATTAGCTTACTCAATTCAAAATAAAAAGTAATTCAAATGTAGTATATTGGTATAATCATATTATCCCTTACATATGTAAAGCCTAAACTGAAACAACTATAAATCTTTGAGTGGGAAAAGTAAAACAAATCTGTAAGTTAAATGCAAACTATAAATAAAGAAAGCTTAAGGTTACCACATTAAAGTACTCACAAAGAAATCTAAAAAGATTTACCTATTAAAAAAGCAGGTAAGTCTCATAGCATCACTTTTGAATAATAAAAATTATTCATACTGTTGGGTGAAAATTGCCATAATGCACCAGTCAAACTGTTTTGCTCAGCTTACAATTTACTGGTGAAAGTAGGCATGTGGATTTTGTTAAATAGAGCAGGACATAATCAAAAATTAGAATTTGAGCTTTAACTTGTAAGAGCAACAAGTTGCTCTTGACTTGTTGACTGGCTTTTTTTCTCAGTGTTGTTGGCTGTTTTAACATGAAACAAATCCTTATACTTCAATTAGCTGGTTTTCCTAGGTGCCAGTTTGGTGTGAAATGAAATGCCTGGAAAATCATCTGATTCAAAAACTAAAATTTGAACTTAGCCTATGATGGGGTTACCTGTGGTGTGTTACCATATGTTTGAAGAGAAGTTGGTGGTTGGGCCTGCATTAATATATTTCATAGCCCTTGCTCCCCTATTTTTTATTAGTACTAGAGATCACTAAGAAAATTCTTCCAATTTTCTTAGCTGTGGCATTGAGAATTGACCAGCTGCATAGACTTATAGGGCAAATTATGTTCTTGCTAATACTTGTCTGGATGTGAGGTGTGAGTTACCAACTTATTACATGAATTAGTCAAAGGTGCCAAGTCCATTTTCCACACAGATCCATCCAAGATGGCAGTGTTACAGTGTTCACGAATGCAGCAGCAAAGATCAGTGAGCAAATCAGTAATTCAACAAAAATTATGTATAATAGCCCTCTCTCTGCTTAGCACCTGCATCCCATCACTCTAGACTTCCAGTGTCTCGTCATCAAACCCTTCCTTCCTACTGCTGTCAACTGCATGTGCTGTCTCTGCCACACTGGTGTCCTGGTTTATACATTTTATCAGTTGTTTTTTTATTATGTGCTCATCTAAACGGTTAACAGTGGCACACAATCAACCAGCAGTCACAATTAGGATTGAATTGGTGGCACAGTCTCATAATCTTTACAATGCCTCGAATTAATTGAAAGTGATTTATAACAATTTAGAATTCAGTTGGTGTCTGTATCATGTTGAAAGAAAGACACTTTGCTGATAAAGTGAAATGTTTTAAGTGTTCAAGTAAAAACCCCAGTGGTATTCACATTCACTTCTGAAGTTCTGCAGTTGTTTTTTTTTTTTAAATCCTAGGGATAAAAATCAGGAGTTCTACTTGTGGTATATTTTCATAGTTCTTTAGAAATTTTAGCTCTGTTAAAGTAGGGGAGACCCAGCTCTAAAGATTCTTATTAATTATTATTTTAAAAAAAGAACTTTTTTTTCCTTTTTTAGGTAAAGAGGTCTTTTGTTTTTTTTAAGTTACTGGCAGCTTTGAAGAAGATACTGCCAGGTCCATTGTAGGGTACTTGAAAGCCTGGGTTCGCCTCTCCCTGGAGGTGCCCGCTGCTGCCTAGAGCGTGCGGGATTCCCCAGTATAAAAGCCCAGGCAGGCTTCAACCAATATCTCCCACTTGCTGCATCCAAGCCCCAGGCCCCCTTCCCACCGCTCCCAGGAGCAGAAGGATGTGAGTGGCTTTTAGCTGGTTCCCTCTTTGAAACCTGCAGTAGGAGAATAATCTGAGGATATTGACAGTCTCTTTTAGGCACTACCCCAGGTGTGGCTGTATATTCATACTCAGCTTATTCTAGCCTGGTTTTTAACGGTTGTCTAAATGCAAAAGGGTTTTCTTGAAAAGTGTTTATGTAAATTAAAATTTCCTAGAGGGAAATGGATTGTGGACAGAACGTGCCATTTCGGTAATATCCTGTGGTTCTTTTGAGTGTTTGGCATGGATACCAGCATTCCACAGATAAGAACAATTCCCACTGACGAGCAACCACATTGCAGATTACACCTAGCTGGTGAGCACAGAAGTTAAGGCTGAAGTTACATTATACAGCTACAATAGATCTTGCTTCTATTTTAAAATCTAGGATGTGTGGAACAGCCTCCCCCAAACATCTGGTACTTTCTATAACTAGAGAATAGAATAGACTGAGAATTAGGAAAAATAAAAGTTTTGTAGGTAAGGGGAGGCACATGTTTGTGAGACTAAAGATGGATTCCATGTTGTTCTGTACTTTTTTTAACACTGAAATTTTGCAGGAGGCTTATTACTATAAATAGAAGGTGAAATTATCTATATAGTTCTATGTAGAAGTGAGAACTTACCATGTTTTTTTTCCCAACACTGGAGCTTCACTTTTTACGTTATTCTAGTTTGTAAGATGTGTATAATCTTAACATATTAATTCAACTCATTGTTTTGAGTAAGCTAGAAACATACATTTTTTTGCCCTCAGGGAATTGAATGTAGTTAAATTAATTATAATCAACTGTGATGAGGTGTTATAAAAACAGAGGCTCAGGATTCTAAGTGTCTATTCCTCAGGAGGACTTAACTTCACCTAGGGGGTCAGAGAAGCCCTAGCTTGATAAGTATAGAATAAAATACTCATTCTGTGACTAAGTATTGAATTATCATTGGTCAAACACAATTGATGTCGAGCAGCCGTCATGCATACAGTTGTTACCGTATGGGCTCCAAGTATTAGCAAATCTCTGTGACAGTTTCAGTAAGTGTAGCATGCATGATCTATCAGTGGTTCTTAAATACTTATTTGGTTAAATTTGACATAGTTTATGATCCACTCTCACCACCACTGACATGGACTTGAACTGATAAGATCTGCAAGATGTGTATTCATTTTTGTCCAGAAAAGGTGGAGTTCCCTGATCTATTGATAATCTCCAATGAGAGAGAGAGAGAGAGAGACAGAAGAGCAATTTGTATTTAATTTAGGCCTTTAGGCCTTGTGCTCATAGATCAGACAAACCAATGATATCAAACTCTCTGGGCTTCTTCCTCCTTTCAAACCAACCAAGTCTCAAGACAGAAAACTGGCGTGACAACATGAAACGTGAAACCTAAGGTGAGTACCACTTCTGTGCTAGGCCGAGAGACAATGCACTGGATACTCTTCATTCATCCTCTCATGCGTTCATAAATCTAGCACATGTCTACTATGGGCCTTGCTCTGATTTAAGCAAGGGAGTCAAGCCAGTAAGGCCCTGCCTGCTAAGAACAAGGCTCAGTACATGTCCATTGAATGGAGTGAATGGAAACAAGTAGGCAGAGCCATGGAAAGGAATGCAGTCAGAGGCTGTTCTGTGTTACTTTGTAGGTCTACTCGTTTAATGGAAGTATGACTAATTCAGTCATTTAAAAAGCGCAGATCCCTGGATGAGTGCAGGGATGGCAGAAACAAATCAGGTAATGAGCCTGCTTCTTTCACTATGACAGCTGCTATCAAGTTGTAAATTAAAGCCAGGTGCAAGGAAGGTGTGTTAGGTCAGTCAAAGGACATGTGTCACATTATAAATGGCCACTTGGGGACACAGATGACTTTCTTAGCACCTGCAAGAGTCATTTCATCCTCAAGGTATTTAGTGTATTTGCAACTTTCTCTCTGGGGAAAATGTTGCTAGATAAACATCTATCATTTCTTATAAATAAACTTGGGTTCACTTTTTATAAAATATATGGACTGTGAGATGTTGCATTCCAGAAGGATATAGAATACTTACACAAGGAACTATTTCAAGCATTTGTGTAAGATGCTCCTCTTTCAGAGATTTTCTTAAGCATGAATCCTATAATATAAATCTGATACTTTTTTTAGTTTTAAAGAATTCTATAGTAAATATGACTCTGGCTGATGTATATAAATCCCATGTCTCAAAAACCTCTAGACCCTAAACATAGAAAATCATTTCAGGAACTGTAGCTAGCAGCAAACTTCCAAGGCTTCTTCATCTCTGCTTTGTAGAAGACAAGAGCCTATTCAATAACACAGGCCAGAAACACAACTCTAAAGCTGAAGAACAAAAGTCAAGGCAATTATTGTAGAATCTGATCTCACTGTTAGCTACAGAACTTACATTTGCCCTTGTGCATTCTTAAAAGCACCAAGAAAGATTAAAAAAAAAAAAACAGAATTACTTTATTTTCTATCAGTTGAAATCTAACCCCTCCCAAACCTCTGCCTTCCTTCTATAGTTATTGATTCAACATTTCTCGTTTCTCATGGACATTTATCATATGCTGTGTTCTCTCTGTAATGCTGGCAGAATCCATAAGCAGGGCTAACTACTCATTGAGAAAAAAATAAAAGAAAGAAAGAAAACAGTTGGCTGGTACCCAGAAGCCTTTCATGAGCAGCACTTGTTATCGATTTCCTATTTTTGGAGAGTGGTTTCCTTCTGAACTCTTCCTATGTGAAAATATCGCTATGTGGCACCATAGGGTTAATGTTTTAAGGGTGGTTTAATGTAGGGGGCGATTCAGCAAACACATGGGGAAGGAGGCATTTCCCAACCTCTTTACACTTACTATTGCTCATCTTGAGGCAGCAACTCAAGGGATTCATGGCACTGCAGTTTCCATTCTGAAAGTCTCAAGCAGACTTTCCCATGGATCAAAGCCAGCAAAGAACATGAACCTAAAATTACTTGGTGTTATAGACAAGGAGTCCTTCTAAGGTATGCATAGGTATTTCCTGGGTCCCCAGTGCCAACTTCTGTTCATCCATCTCTTCCAGTTCCCACATACTCAACTTCTATACAATTTATAATTGTACTTACTCCATTTCCCACAAATACGATATTCTAGATTTCAAGTTGGAATTCATGGTGCAGTATAATATGACACCACCAATGGCCTGCAACAAGGCATACTAATTTTTGCAAGTACAACATTCTTTAGGATACAAGATGTTCCGTTTATAATGGGAAGGTCACTGAAATACCTCTTCTGCCTTATCCTGCTCTCCAATTTCTATGAGAACCAGGGACAGAAGGATTTAGTTTACCAGGAGCAAGCCGAGCACATCAAAATGATTGAAAGTTTCTACAGAATTGCCTTTGTATTGGCGATTTTACATTTTGCTTTCAATTTACACTTCAATTTCAGTGTTTCCTATAGATAAATGGTTTAATTTGACAATTATAGCAGAAAGCACTTGTTTTTAATAATTGACATCTGATTTTAGTAATGTGATAGTTTTCACTGTCATGTTTTCAAGTTCAAGCTACAACACAAGATGTCTGGTTTGGGGCATGCCAAGAGAAAATATTTGGTGATTCTTTAGAATGGAATTCAACAGATTTCAAGTTAAATAGGTCCCAGAAATGCAGACAAAAATCAAACGCTGCGATTAGCCCACTGACAGTCTTAGCAATTCCAATTTCAGGAAATAAGAGGAATATGAGGTAGAAAAAAAGGATTGTGTTGCACAAACAAGAAATATAAATAGGGCAAAGTTAGTGGACTGTTAAAGACAACATTAAAACACTATTGATGCTATGTATAAAAGAGATAACTACTGAGAACCTTATGTATGGCACTGGAAATTCTACTCAGAGCTCTGTGGTAACCTACATAGGAAGGAAATCCAAAAAGGAGAGGCTATATATGTGTATGTATAGCTGATTCACTTTGTTGTATAGTAGAAACTAACACAACATTGTTAAGAAGCTATACTCTAATAAAAATTAATTTAAAAAATTAAAATAACACATGATTGCTTACAAATAGTGACCTTATAACAAGTCCTAGGACCACTGTGCCCAAAAGTCCTTCATGTGGTGAACAATTTAATGAATAAAGGGAGGAGGGGAATAAACTCCTAAAATAGCAAATCCCTTTGAGAGTCTTAATTAATAGGGAAAATGAAAATCTTAATTTTAACCCAAGTAATAGGTCCTTGTACGATGCTGCCATACTTTATTAAAACATCTTAATAATAGTATTGTTAAACCAGGGTACTTAGACTTCATTTCCCATAAACATAACATTTATATTAACATAGATGTAATTAGATCTTAAGTAGAAATATATTAGGTATAAGTATGTCTTCCAATTGTTCTAAAAGTTCCTTTAATTCATTATTATCTCATAAGTAGAACTACTGAAGTAGTTCCCTGATGGCCTAGTAGTTAGGATTCATACTTGTACTGTTGTGGACCAGGTCCCATTCCCAGTCATGTAACTGAGACCCCACAAGCTGTGCAGCCAAAATTAAAAAAAAAAAAAAGAGTGGCTAATCATGTCTTAATGCTTATGTCACTTTTCCTCAGGATTATTTCTTTAACAATTATAAAATACCCCAGTTGGTAAAGAATCTGCCTGCAGTGTGGGAGACCTGGGTTCAATCCCTGAGTTGGGATGATCCGCTGGAGAAGGGAAAGGCTACTCACCCCAGTATTCTGGCCTGGAGAATTCCAAGGACTGTATAGTCCGCGGCGTGGCAAAAAGTCGGACACGACTGAGCAACTTTCACTTTCATTTTTACAAGCTGTGCAGCCAAAATTTAAAAAAAAAGTGGAGCTGCTAATCACACCTTAATGTTTGTCTTTTTTCCTCAGGCTTATTTCTTTAACAATTATAAAAAAACTTTTTGAACTGTTTTCTTTTTATCTTCTTTTCTTTGTGGATTGTTTATCATGAGCAAATACTCCAAGGAGCCAGAGGTGAAGCCAGGTTAGAAGAGACAGCCCTAGGAATTATTCTGATAGTTAAAAACATGTTTTCATTGGTTACTATGAAAGGGAAATGGGAAAAAATGTCCTTGGGAGTAATTGAAACTTTTGAGATCCTTCATGGTATATGAAAACTGTGGATTGGCAAGTCACTTAAAAATATTGTGTCTACAGGTAGTGGTAAGATAGCCAGGAGAGAATTTAAATTAAAATAGAGCATGAAATATGACTTGTCCTTCAAATAACAGCTTATATATAAATCCCACATAAAAAGATATACCCTTGATTTTTTTTTCCTTTGCATGGATTTAAACAATTTGCTACACTAAGAGTTTCCTTTACTGTAACCCCTGAATAAGTGAAAATTAGAAAAAGAAACGAAACAATAAACCAGTGAATGTTTGACATTACCCCAAGAAGAGATATAAGTATCATATTTTTATTCTTTAAAGTGCTGAGATCTTCTAGAAAGATAACACTGATAATTAAATGACACACACACACAAAATAAACCCAGACAGTATTCACCTCTAAAATCTCAATGCTCAGAAAATTAACTGATTTAATGAGAGGCCTCAAAATAATATCAAGTGGAATGAATAAGCTAATAGATGTGATAGAGTTTTGGAAGTAGCAACTATCACCTCTTTGGCTGCCAGAGTTGATGTGGTTTTGAGATTGGCTGAATCAGAAAATGACTCCTGTCTTACCTCAGCCCTACATCTATCATGAGTAACTTCTTACTAGCTTGAAAAAGTCATGTCTCCCAGAGAAAGCGGAATCACTCTTCTGTAAGAGAGTTTACTGACCTCAAGAAAGGGAGTTTTCTCAGAATCCATGACAATCAGTGGGTGAGGGCAGTTTGGAGTTCTTGATCTTAAAACTTATGCATATGGCTCCTGGTTTTCTAAATTCAAAGTCCTAGACTTTTTTTTTTTAGATGAGATCTTTATCTTATCATAGTTTGTGTTCCAAATTCTTCTGTGTTAACATAGTCATAGAAATGTATTCCATAGTCCAAAATCTGTGTATAAAACCCAACCAGATGGGAAAACCAAAATCCACAATAGCCTTAAGAGTGTTCGGGAGGAGTAATTCTACAAATACCCTACACAGTACACTTGGAAGGTGTGGATCACGCATAGGAGCTGACTTCTAAAAGGTGATTCCACAAAGTGAGATATATATGTACATGCATCCTTCATTCATGAGCCTTGTAATATTTTCTATTGAAATGCTGTGTCTGAATATAAAATATTTGGCAAGTTTATGGTAACCCAATATATGTCTAATACTGCCATTTATTGGTTGAGATCCAAATATATACTCATCAAGGGTGTCTATGAGAGGTTGAATGTTGAAGTGTGTCTTGCTACTCACCTATGATTATAGTATCCAGTTCTAAAACCATGAGAGAGTTGTAGGAAACTTTCTTCCTCTTTTTGTATGGTTCTTGGTTCCATTTGGAAAACATGACGTATATACCAATAAGAGCTAACAGACATTGGACATTTACTTTCTATCAGGCAATACTGTAATCATTTTACCCTTTTAATCTTTGCAACAACCCTATTAAGTAGTCAATATTATGATTTCCATTGTACAGATAAGTGACATTTCCAAGATCATACAACATGTAAGTTGCAACTAACAGCTTTTGGCTTCAGAGCCTAGGTTTTACTGTTTAGGAAGTAACTCTGAGTCTCTGGCTATATGAATTGATGCGGGAAATATTGGGAGAATTTTAGTGTTTACTATAGTAAGCACTGTCCAATAGAATTTTTTTGCATCAGTAGAAATAGTCTATGTCTGAGCTGCCCAACATAGTAGCTAGCTACTGAGCACTGTAACTATGTCTAATGAGACTGATCAATTTAATTTGTATTTTATTTTGATTAATTTAAGTTCAGTCACATGTAGCTTTTGAGCACTTAAAATGTGACTAATATGTCTAAGGAACTAAATTTCTCATTTCATTAATTTAATTAATTTAATCACTATAAGTGGGTAATGGTTATGCTATTGGACAAGTTTAGATCATTGAAATACCTGTAATTTCCATCATGTAGCTCAGCTTCTGAATACATCCAATTCTCTTCAATGAAGTGTGCAATTAGATGCCTTTTTTGTGCTTAGATCAAGATTGGGCATATGGTATATACAAAAGAAACAAAAGCTATATTCCCCATTCCTGAGAAATTCTAATTTTCCAAAGAGATGCATGTATGCTTTCAAAGTGGGAGTTTAATTAAGTGCATAGTTATGAGCAATAGTTCTTGAATCACTACATGAGTTTGAATCCTGTCTCCACTGTATATTATTATCTGTGACTTGAAGAACATTATTTAACTGTCATAAATCTCTAGGTATTTTCTCATCAATAAACTGGAGATAATAGAACCCACCTCTTAGCTTTGTGAGAATGAAGCTAGATAATGCATCTGAAGGATCAGACATGTCCACAAAGGTAGCACTGAAGGAGAAGGCATGTGGGTTTCCCTTGAGGTGAATAACCTATGAAGGTATGAGCAGAAAATAGAAAGCAGCAGAGTAGGCAAGGAGGCAGAAGAAGATCAAGGTAAGTCAGTCCACTATGGACCAACCTTCAAGTTATAAACTTTCAAAGATGAGAACATGCATTTCAGCAACATCAGGTGGGAGTGAAATTGCAGCTGCCCTCCTTCTCCTGCTGCTGACCACCCTTCAGCTCCCACCTTTTCACCATCCTCCAGTCAGTAACTCTTCTTGCCTCTTCACTCGATGCCAGCCCCAGTATGTCAGCAGCTGTACTGTACTTTTGAAGGTACTGTACTGGAAGATTAGAAATGTCCTCTCTACTTTTGTTTGTGTTTTATGTATTATTTGTGTGCAAAGTATTATAAATCTATTACAGTATAGTACTTTATAGCCAGTTGTGTTAGTTGGATACCTAAGCTAACTTTGTTGGACTTACAAACAAATAGGATTTATGAACATGCTCTTAGAACAGAACTTGTTCATATGTAGGGGACTTGCTATACTAGAAGCATGCATACAAAAGAGATAACTAGGACAGGCAGGCCAAAAGTCAAAGGAAAAATGATAAGAGGATACTTAATCAGAAAGAATTGAAGTGGACAAGATTAGAGAGTGCACTTCATCACGCGAGCTTCTTCTTACTCTGTTTCTGGATTTTCCTTAGCTCCTGGGAGGCAGAGTCCATCCCAGCAAAGAGGACCTTGCTCTTGCTCAGGTGAATAAGAACTGGTGACACTAAGATGGAAAAAGAGTGGTGCAGAGATAAGAATAACCGTGATGTGCTTAAGTGCTTGCCAAGAAACCAGGCAAGCTGTTATAGACATACTTGCTGGCTATACTGGAAGGTGGGATTGGTCAGGTCTGGATGGCTGAAGCTTTGAAAGCTAGTCAAATGCTTGATTTTCTTTTGTCTTGTAGGCAATGACAAGTCACAGGACACTTTTATACAAGGAATAGCACGGTCCAAACAATAATCTGGCATCCGAGTAAAAGGTGGATTCAGATGAATGAGACCAGTGGTAGTGAGACAATCACTGAAATGGGGCATAGAAGGAGAAAGGAAGACAGTGCTAATGATAGCAGTGAAAGTAAAAATTTATAGGACTTCATGTCTAAATATAGGCTACTAAAGAGAGGGTAAAGAAAGAAACACATCAGATCTGATTAAGACAAACACATGAAAGATGATGATACTGTAGGCCAATAGAAAAGCCACTTGGAATATGACAAGCATGGATTTCTTCCATCTCTTTAAGCCTTGCTGGACTTGAGAAACAGTGGTACCCAAAATAGGAATGTCCCATTGGATGCTGAAAATAGTAGTGTTTTGTGTTCTTTGAATAGGAGACAAGGATGCCAAGAACCATTGGAGGGTTTCCACTCCAAATGATTCTGTAGCCAACCTCTCTACTAAACTCCATCAGATTGTTCCCAGAATCCCCTCTCCTGGGCACCACACAGGTGCCTACATGTTCTTCCCCTGGGAAATTATACTCTCTTTACCTCTAAATGTTAAACATTTAACAGCCTGCTTGTCAATATGAATTCTCAGAATGAGTCTTTATCGGTACATACTCTGGGACCTCTTTAATTAAGTGTAGTTAGAATGTTGCTGCTGCTGCTGCTAAGTCACTTCAGTCATGTCCAACTCTGTGCAACCCCAGAGATGGCAGCCCACCAGGCTCCCCCATCCCTGGGATTCTCCAGGCAAGAACACTGGAGTGGGTTGCCATTTCCTTCCCCAGTGCTGAAGGTGAAAAGTGAAAGTGAAGTTGCTTAGTCGTGTCCGACTCTTTGTGACCCCATGGACTGCAGCCTACCAGGCTCCTCCGCCCATGGGATTTTCCAGGCAAGAGAACTGTTAGCTGTGCAAATATGACAATGCTTAACAGAATGTTACAATGAAGACTTGCCTTGACCGGTCCCCGAGATACGTGTGCATGCTAAGTAGTGTCCAACTCTTTGCAACCCTATGGACTGCAGTCTGCCAGGCTCCTTTGTCCATGGGATTCTCTAGACAAGAATACTAGAGTGGGTCACCTTGCCCTCCTCCAGGGGATCTTCCCAACCCAGGGCTTGAACCCACATCTCTTACATCTCCTGCATTGGCAGACAGGTTCTTTACCACTTAGTGCCACTTGGAAAGCCCCCAAGATATATTTTCTCATTATTCAGGAACCCTTTGATGGTCATAGTTATCACATATACACTGAGATTTTATAATGGCAGTCAACCCAAGAGTAAATATATTTTCTATTGACTTTGGCTTTTGCCTTTCTTAGCATATGAAAACTAGGGTCACCTAGTTTTTAGGTCACTGCCAAGTTCTGAATTTCATGTTGAAGCATGAAATTCATTAATTTTACAAAAAGCTTGCCTCTAGGGCGTTCATTTCTTTCACTGGCAAGAATGCCCTGTATTAGAAAACAACCCCTTACTTCATTGCATACCTTATAGCACAGCTGTCACCAATGAAAACAACATGTAAAGACCAATGTAATCTATTAATGAGTTTCTGAACATGGAGTCCGTCCAAGGAGCAAGACAAACACACACAATGCAGCTTTTGCAATGCGGCATTGGAAGGAGCAGTGAGTTTTTGTTTTTTGTTTTTTTTGAATCTCATATTGCCAAGTTACTGATTTAAGAATGCCCTAGAGTATAAATTATTTCACCAAACCTCCATAGTGACTTTTGTCAAATACCTTCTGCTTAGCCCATTAAAGGTGAAAACCATGAAATATTATTTGATTTGTAACCCAAGAAAATGCTTAAAACCACCTGTCCCTCTTTGGAAAGCTGCCAGAATAAAGTGAGAGGAAAGGTTGCGCCTGAGAACAATAATTGGAGGTTGCAGCATGTGGCTCCGATCAAAGGTTGAGCCCATGGCTGTATGCAGGCTTCCAGTCTCTTTGGAAGGATTTCCATTTATTTTTCTTAACCCACATAGGAATCCTGGGTTTTGAGGTCAATGTTTCAAACAGTTTAATAGTGGCCATACATTTTAAAAAAAAACCTGACAATGAATTGTGCTGAATTGTTATTATGTTTTCCTTTGAATTTGATTTGGAGAGGTTAGTTTCGGGATACATTTAATTTCCATGTGGAATTGGTAGATATTAAATTCCACTTTTCCTGAGTGCCTTGGGATTATTTTTTTTTAATCACTTCAATTCTGCTGTGTCATCTATGGATTCCTATCCATTGAATTGGTGATCACTGGCTTCAGATTGCTTGTGTTCATCACAAACTTATTAAATTAACCATTAACATACAAGATAAGAAAAGGTGAATTTAAAGCTACATCCAAGCATTTTTTAAGATGCAGAAACTTACAGTTTGGAAAAGCAAAATCATAAAGTTTAAGGCTCATTTGGCAAATTGATTATAAGATAAAAATCAAATTTTTTATGTGAAACTTCTTAATCTGACAGAGAAGCATGAGAGATACTATGGCAGTTCAGGAACATGCCTGTGATCCTGCCGATTAATTGTGTCTATTTATACAGGAATGCAGCAGTAATCTGTACCAATTATTACCTTCTAGAAGGCATCTAGGAGCTTATTTAAGATTTAGGCTTTCCTTTTTATTGAGCACTTATTGTCTGTCAGGTAATGTTTTACCTGATATTTTTATGCTTTAACAAATGAGTCATAATTAGTACATCACTTTTGCTTAGAGTGTTTCTCTATTTCATTTAAGTATCTTTACATTCTCCTGAACACACAGAACTCTTTCTTTGTTGATCATGTAAAGAGACACTTGAGCCTAAGCCTTTAGTTGAACGAATTAATTACAAATTAGAGGATCTTACTTACAAGGAGATTAATATATGTATATGCATTAAGCTTAACAAGTGGGTTTTATATACCAGGAACTATGCTGAAGAAATGGTTTTACAAATGGTTTTTCTCTGGC
This sequence comes from Aepyceros melampus, assembly GCA_006408695.1. Lineage (NCBI taxonomy): Eukaryota > Metazoa > Chordata > Mammalia > Artiodactyla > Bovidae > Aepyceros > Aepyceros melampus. Next base: position 507,767 of record SJXQ01004781.1, read on the forward strand.
CTTGATCTGCCTGAAATCAAATTATTTTTTAATATTTATTTTGTAATAATTTTTAACTTACAAAATGTCACAAAAATTGTACAGCTACACATACCCTTTATTCATCTTATCCTAATGTTTCAGTTCAGTTCAGTTTAGTTGCTCAGTCATGTCCTACTCTTTGTGACCGCAGGACTGAAGCACGCCAGGCTTCCCTATCCATCACCAACTCCCAGAGCTTACTCAAGCTCATATCTATCGAGTTGGTGATGCCATCCAACCATTTCATCCTCTGTCATCCCATTTTCCTCCTGCCCTCAATCTTTCCCAGCATCAGGGTCTTTTCAAATGAATCAGCTCTTTGTATCAAGTGGGCAAAGTATTGGGGTTTCAGCTTCAGCATCAGTCCCTCCAATGAATATTTAGGACTGATTTCCTTTAGGATGGACTGATTGGATCTCCTTGCAGACCAAGGGACTCTCAGGAGTCTTCTCCAAGACCACAGTTCAAAAGCATCAATTCTTTGGCGCTCAGCTTTCTTCACAGTCCAACTCTCACATCCATGCATGACCACTGGAAAAACAATAGCATTGACTAGATGGACCTTTGTTGGCAAAGTAATCATAATGTTAACAACATACTTGTATAACAATATAATACAACAGTTAGAACCAGGAAATTACCACTGATACTATAACCAAACTGCAGACCTCATTCTAATTCCACGAGTTTATCTTTGCCATGTTTCAGATCTCAATTCAGGGTCCCACATGCATTTAGATGTCTTGTCTCCTCATTCTCCTGCAAATCTGTGACAGCCTGTCAACTTTGCTTGTCTTTTATCATCCTGACACTTTCATTGAGGATCAGTAGTTATTGAGCAGATTTATTCTCAAATAATATTTTTTAATGTTGGAAAACATTTTTATTGTTTCCTAAACCCTTATAATGTGTCTGGACTTCATCACAAATGTTTTCCCATAGTAGGATTCTGAGAAATAAGTAGGAGCATATGAAGAGTACTGTAATTACTGCAATTATGGAAAAGTAATTTACTGGCTGTATAAATTGAGCAGATTTCAAATAGAGTAGATCGGCCATAAAAAGTGAGCAGGATATTGAAAATAAATGTTTTGGGAGCTGGGAAATCGCTGCTTAAATGCACATACCAAATGTAAATGTTTTGCTAACGTTTGTATAATTTAGTTTCTTAAAACTAAAACCATGAATTTTTTTTAATTTAAAAAATATCAAGTAGATGCTAAGATGATCAAGTATTGGCAGATACTTGTCATTCTTCCTCTTGTCTATCTAGTAGATGGACCTAAAAATTTTTCATTTTGTGATAACTTGGTTAAAATTAAGTAAAAAAAAAATTAGCAGAATTCTTTCTAAATTTATATTAGTTAAAGCCCATTTAGGAATGAATCATTGTGGAAAGTGGTGAAATATTTAAAAGAGGTGGGAAACATGATAGAGGGAAAGATCACAGAATTTGATTCTAGAAAGACCTAACGTAAAGCCCCAACTCAGCCACTTGTTAGTTGTCTAGAAATCAGCAGCCTCCAACATTCACGAGTTCTTGTGTTAAAACCAGATGTTTTTCTAAGAAATTAGCCCTATCCTCAGGTATGCCCTCTATCAATGCCATGTTCCCATCTGCTCAAGCAAAACCTCCCATGGGGCCTGTAAGTTTCAGAAGAGAATGTCAGAAACACGAATTTCCTATATTAACAACAACAAGTTCTTCTCCATTGTTTTATTTAATCATCAAAACAGTCCTAACAGACAGGTGAAATTATTGTTCCCTTTTTATAAATCAGGAAAGCGAGCCTCAGAGAACTCCAGGTCACATTGCCCTGAAGTGGTGGAACCAGGATGCCAGTCCAGGTTTGTCAAAAGCAAAGCCTGTGTTTTTACCTGGTAGTCTATGTCAGGAGGCCTGCTGCTGTCCATGGGGTCGCAGAGAGTCAGACACAACTGGGCGACTAAACAGCAACAACTACGCCACTCACCCAGACAAGTGCCAGAGAAAACAGATCTGCTGTCAATCACAGACCTAGAATACCTGGTCCCTACAGCCATCCACAGCAATCACTACGAACTCACTTCTTAATTTGGTTTTTGAACAAAAAATAACGTTAATAAAATATTGCACATGACCACTTAACCTTTCAGCTTGGATAAGATATTCTTCTAAATTATAAAGCTGACCCTGAACTGGGCTGTATCACTTTGAATGCTTGTGGAATTGTTTCTATGTAACTATACTTACAGTCTGATCAGCAGTCTGCAGTGAAAGTGTTATAAGAACCATTTGGCAAATACTGTCTGATTGCCCTTGTACAAGGTACCTAGAATAGTCAAGTTCATAGAGTCAGAAAGTGCACTGGTAGATGCCAGGAGCCCACAGGTGATGGGGGTGGGAAGTGGGTGAGGAGGGGGGATGGGGAGTTGATGTTTAATGGGAACAGAGTTTCAGTTTAGGAAGGTGAAAATGTCAGGAGATGGATGATGGTGAGAATTGCACAACAATGTAAATGTACTTAGTGCCACTAAACTGTGTAATTAAATATGGTTAAAATAGTATGTTTTACATCATGTGACTTTTGCTTCCCTGGGGACAGCTAGTAAAGAATCTGCCTGCAATGCGGGAGACCTTGGTTTGATCCTTGAGTTGGGAAGATACCCTGGAGAAAGGAACAGCTACCCACTCCAGTATTCTGGCCTGGAGAATTCCATGGATTGTATAATACATGGGGTCGCAAAGAGTTGGACGTGACTTTCACAATTAAAAAAAAAAGACATTAAAAAAAACCGTCTGGGTTGAGCTCACTACTGAACTGAAAGTGGAGATGTCCTGAGAGCAGCATCTCAGTCTTTCATGCAGGGTCCCCTTTAATGGATTCAAACAATGAGGCAAATCTAGTTCCTAAATGGCTAGTTTAATTTCACCTGTTGAAAATGTAATTATCATGAACAGTCATTGCCCCCTCATTCCTTTGACCCATCGACTGTCAGAGCAGCCCACCTGTACTCCATGTAACATGGAAGTTTTATTATTACATCATATCCTTGGAGTCACCTCAATTTTTTTTTTTTTTTACTTTTTTGGATTTCTCTTTTATTTATGTTCTTTTCCTGTGTTTCTGTGTCAATATGCAGTTTACATCCAGTTTTCAATGAGGTTAATTTTAAATAAACCTACTCTCCTTTCCTTGGTCTCATTAGTTATGCTGCTGCTGTTGCTGCTAAGTCACTTCAGTCGTGTCTGACTCTGTGCGACCCCATAGACGGCAGCCCACCAGGCTTCCCCGTCCCTGGGATTCTCCAGTCAAGAATACTGGAGTGGGTCGCCATTTCCTTCTCCAATGCATGAAAGTGAAAAGTGAAAGTGAAGTCGCTCAGTTGTGTCTGACTCTTAGCAACCCCATGGACTGCAGCCTACCAGGCTCCTCCGTCCGTGGATTTTCCAGGCAAGAGTACTGGAGTGGGATGCCATTGCCTTCTCTGCATTAGTTATGAGGTGCTGTCTTTTCTTAGATGTCAGGATAAAAGTAGTGTGTGCAAAGTATGTAATATAATGCAACTTGGTGATAAAGAGGAACTATAGACTGTCAACCTTAAGAAGTTGAAGGACTGTATTTCTTCAAACAAGTTTAAAGGTGAGAAAGGAACTTAAAATCTGTAGTGATATTTGAGAAAATAGAATTCTGAATTAGATTATTATTAATCTATTGGAAGAATGTTAATAATCACAAAAGTCTGATCAGGAGCCCAAGCACAAATTCCTTTATTTCTGAGTACCCAGGGGAAGCACCAGGCTTCCCCTGGTGGCTCAGATGGTAAAGAATCTGCCTGCAATGCAGGAGACCTGAGTTCGATCCCTAGAGAAGGTAATAACTACCAACTCCAGTATTCTTGCCTGGAGAATTCCATGGACAGAGTAGCCTAGTGGGCTACAGATCGTGGGTTGCAGAGTAGACAGGACTGAGTGACTAACATTTTCACCTTCACCCAATAGATACACCTTGGTATGCCATTGAGTATTGTTAAAATTGGTGTTATTCTTGGATAACATTAAGGGATTTAACAAATGAGGAAGCAGTGCCAAGAACTGCTGAATGCCACAGATTGCCAAATGACAAATAAGCAATAGAATATTACTGAAATATTTTAATACATTGCTCCCCATAGTGCCCATTCTGAGATATGGGCAAATGCAACACAGTAGGATCTCAGCCTGTTAGTCCAAGGCTGTGTGTTGAATACACTGTGTAGAGAATAAACTCACCATCTTACAATCAGTAATACCCTTTTTTGCTTTCTATCCAGTATTCTTTTGTTTTCCTTACCCAGGAAGTAACATGAAAGTGATTAGACCAGTATTCCCAGATCTTCTTTCACATACAAAAACCAAATAGTGTGGACAAAAAAAATTACATTAAAAATATCGAGGATCTTAGTGATTCTTCTAAACCAAATAACATGAAATGTGTTCTGGAGTAACATGAGTTGAGAAATTTCCATTTAAATTTGCAAGTGTTGCTCGACATAAGCCAATGTGGTAACTACAAATACTGTTTATAATACAGAAAACTGTTTTGCAAGGTGTAATTGGTTTTTGCCAAAAAGATTTAATCAGCATTACTTGAAGGACTATTTAAATTATCATACCAGACTCCAGTAAAATATAAACCCAGCACATTTATAGAACATTTTGTTTACCGACGTTTCTTGATTGAATTCTCAACAAGTCAAGAAAATAATGGAGCCTCTGAGTTTAAGTGTTTGGCTGAATCACACGACATCTGACTCCAAATCCACAGTTCACAGATAATCCCTAAATTTAGTTAAAGTATTTTTGAAATAAATATTTATTTCACAGATTTATTTGCAATAAAAAGGGAAGTAACACTGTTGAGAAATACTTTAAATTTTTCTTCTGGAAAAGTTGGCAACTTTTTTAAACTCATGGTTGAAAAAAAAAATTCACAAGTAGAATGAACAAGTTGTTTCGAGTCCTCCGCAGGAACGGAAGAAACATACAGTGCCATGGGAAAACATGGAGACTATTAACAAGTGGAAAAGGAAAAGATGAGAAGCTTTTTTTCCCCACACCTTTGGGCTTTAGAATATTACAAGGGCCTGGGATAAGAAAAACAGATAGTATTGAGTGAAAGAAAGAATGGTTATAAATATATTTTTGCAAACCTGGGAAGAGCCATAGGCATGAAATGGTTGTGGCAAAAATAGCAGTTGATTAAGAAATGGCGTTGATTTTTCCATAGTTCTAAGGGCAGAGAAATCAGAAACCAGTAAACGAAGTTAGTGTTGGGTGACATAGGAAAACTTGCAAGAAAAAAAAAAGAAAGGGAAGACATTGAGGGTGAGCAGTGAGTGTCCTTTGCTTTCTCTCTGAGGTCTATTTACCCATCAGCTTCCAAACTAATTGTTAATTTACTAAAGCCTCTTTAGCCATTTCCTCTGTGCTTGGCGCTGGGCTAGGCACTATGGGACCAAGAGAAAAAATGAAACAAACAAAACCCAGAAATCACAGTATCAGGGATCTCAGAGCTTTGTAGAGGGCTGGATAAACAATGCCAGTCAGGTCTCTCCCAAGAGGAAGGGTCTGTGTCTGTAGCACATTGTTCGGCTGAGCAGGAGACAGCAGGGAGAAGACAGTGAGCATGTTCTTAAAAAACCTTCTCACTTGTCTGCCACTGCTCTCACTGTTACCCTCCAACCCTGAGCCCTCTGTCTTTTACACTGCATGATCTGAGTTTGTCTGGACCTTCTCTGGTTGATGTTTCCTCTGTGTCGTGATTCTCTGCTCCCCTCTGCTATATATATCACATAGAAATAGATTATAAATCTATCTATCTATATATTTGCTGTCATCACTGTGGTCTCCCCTCACTGACCCTAGCAGAGTACTCAGCATGTCTTGGATTGATTAATTCATAACTATGAACAGGCATTTACTGATTTAAGCACGGCTCGTGCAGATTGAGGAAATCAAAGACTCCTGTGGAGACTCAGAGAATGAACTTATGGTTACCAGAAGGGAAGGGTGCTGGGGAGGGATAGTTAAAGATTTGGGGATAGACATGGAGGCACTGCTGTTATTTAAAGTGGATAACCAACAGGCATCTACTGTATAGCACAGGGAACTCTGTTCAATGTTTAGTGGCAGCCTGGATGGGAGGGGAATTTAGGGGAGAATGGATACATGTATATGTATGGCTAAGTCCCTTAGCGGTCCACCTGAAACCATCACAACATTGCTCATCGGCTATACTCCAATGTAAAAGAAAAAGTTTAATAAAAGAAAGATATCCTGTGATAATGACCTGCAATGTGTGTATGCTACATGGGATCTGGCTGAAGCAGGCAACACTACAAGAGCCTGTCCAGCTCTCTTTCAACACACAGTCGTCCTCACTGTTCCTCAAACCCACCAGGCATATGCTCACCTCAGGACCCCCACTCCTGCTGTTCCCTTTTCCTGTACTATTCTTCCTGCAGATAATCACACAGCAGGCCCCCTCTAAATACACCTTCTCAGAAAGGCTTTCCCTTGTCACTTGGCTTAAAATTTTGACCATTTTCCTTCCAACCATTCGTATTCTGCTTCTCACCTTAATTTATCACCGTGTATTTTACAGATCTGTTTGTCTGGTTAGGTCTATTTCAGCAACTAGGGAACTTTGTTTTGTTTCCCTGTGTTTTCAGTTCCATTCCCAGCAAACATTCCTGGCACGTAGTAGATGCTGAATAAATCATTGTTAAATAAATTAATGCCTCATAGAGTACTGTTAGCATCTACTTTCTCCTCCGTATTGTGGATTGTATAACACTTGCCCTGCCTCCTACATGACAAATCACTATAAAAATCAGATGAAATTATAGGTGTGTGTGTGTGTTTGAAAAACCATAGTGCTTTCCATGATACAATATTAACAGTAGTAGTGGTATCATCTTCAATATCGTGGTAATTTTCTACTCTCATTGATTGCCTAGAAGGTTTCTAGCTGTTCTCTTGGCATGTATGCTGGTCTAGAATGTACCACCATCACATCATGAGACTGTCAGCAGCAGAAGTTAACCTGTGGAGGGGGTAGAAATAATGTGCCCCAACCAGCAATTGTTGCTTTGGAACCAATGCTAACCCCCATGATGGCCTTCAGAAAGCAACATGGCGTTTCTACTCTCCTCATCTGCTCAGAAAGTCAATATGCAACCCAACCAGCACCACAAATGTTATTCATAACCAGCTAGTAGTTTTGTAAATATATCCTATTGGTCACAAGTTGAGCCAGGTAAGTCTAATGTCCATAGTAGACAATCCACTACAGGCATATGAGAATTACTGTCTTCATTGATTGAAGACAAGAAATATTTGTTTCAATGACATGAAAGTTCTGATCCAAACAGGTGGTATAGAAACTGTCTAGATTTAGCTCTAGTTTCTGAAAGTTTTCTGAAGGACTTAAAGCACAAGGACTTAATGAGAGAATATTACTGGATTGATTACTCTGCCTTAATAATTAGGAGGTCTTAATAAGCTGCTTACAGCTTGTGAAATAGGATTGTTGAAACAGCCATGCTTACTGTGGGCTAATAAAGTTGAAGTGTCAAGTTTTCTAATGCATTGTAATCTCAGCACAACCCAACTCTTTAAGCCTATCTATTATCTGTCCTTTAAAAGTCCACTACTGTCACATCTTAAACAGCGTATCTCCAAACTCTATTTTTAAAAGTTGATGTGTTTCAACATCTTGCTATTTCATTTTGCATTGTTTGATATGCATCTTATTTTGAAATTCACTTGTAGACAGATTCAGATGCATCTAGGTGTTGTTTTTTGGATTTTCTCTATAGCAGTCTCTTATCTTGATTTGTAAAGATGCTGAGCTCTTTACAAAAGTAAATATTTGCTTCAAATTCCATACTACTGGATATCTTCAAGTTGTGCATATTAAGGCATACTTAAATAAGAATATAGGAAGTCTTCTTAAGTAAAGAAGCATAATAATTATGTGAAATTCAAGGGCTCTTCTTTAGAGCTATGATTGTCCTTTAAAAAAAAAAAAAAGAATAACAATCTTGCTCATTCTGTGTCACAGTCAACATAGGTTCAAGGAGAGTTTTGCCTCATCCTGCATTTTCACTCCATAGAATTTGGGAGTGCAATTGATACAAGCTATAGAAACAACTTGGAATGAATTTTAGAAATTCTTTAAGGTGTATATTTCTTATTAAAGATGTTATAAGCCCCATGAATTATATGAAAAGCTTTTTGATTCAAAGCAGAGTTTCAGTTTAGGAAAGTGAAAACCTCAGGAGATGGGTGGCGGTGAGTTGTGCAACATTGTGACTGTATTAGTGCCACTGAACTACGCAGTTAAAATGGTTAAATAGTTATGATTAAAATAGTATGTTTTATATTATGTGACCTTTACCACAACCAAAACCATTTGAAATATTTCATAAATAGCTAGAGTGCCCACCAGCTGGGATTCTACCAAGCAAGGTGATGGGAATGAAAGCAAGAAGAAGATACAGCCCCCGTACTCTGTACTCTCAGTCTAGGGGAGAGAGACACATAAATAGTTAACAACAGCATTGTATTCATCATGCTAAAATCCAGCAACATGTGTTGGAAGTGCTTGGGAGAAAACAGGTGGGAGTGATTAATGTTACTGAGATGGGGGCAAAGAAGGCTTTTCACGGGAGGTGATATTTGAAGTGGGTCTTGAAATATGAAAGGAAATTGACCAGGCTCTCAGGCAATCTAGTGCATTATAAGCAGGGGGTACAGAAAGTACAAGAAAATGATGCAGCAGAAGTGCATGACTTGTTTTAAAAATAGTCTCACAGAACCACCGGGTGCATAGGTGGGTGGGCAGGTGAGAGGGAAGGGAGAAAATGCCCTACAGGTATCATTATTAAAAAATTGCCCGAGCCCAGGTTTTGAACTACGTCACATGCCATGCTGTGCAGTTGAGGTACTTATGCCATGGAGATCCAAATTGATGCCATGGAGACTTAAATTTATGCTGCAGGACCAGGAAACAATTAATGTACTTAAATATATCAAACCCACGCACCTCCTTTAAAACATCTCCCCTAAACCCTTTCAACTGCTGTGTCCCTCAGTGTCTGCTCCACAGAGCTGAGCAGTTAAGTAGTACTACTGATTTGTATATGGTGATTCTTTCTCATTTGTTTCATTCCCACCCCCCTTATTTTCCTCTTCCAAAGCTAGTTTTAAGCTTCTTGGAGGCTTGTCTGAGTCAGGCTGTTAATGATGTGGGTCTTAATGTCACCAAAGCTAAGGTCAGAAGTCTTCTTGTTAATGGTTCTCCATCAAAGCTCTATGCCCAGGCGTCTCTGGCTCTTTGGGGTCTCATGGGATCCCTTAGGAACGTTCTCCTTCTGCACCCCGCTTCTCATGCTCACCCCCGGGGAGCTACTGTTCACAGGGCTCAGTACTCACTCGAGGAGCATCTTACAATTACATCCTCCTTAGGCAGCTGCCGCATCATCTCCCATTTTTCTCCACGCTCAGTTTCTACCAAATAGGCATGTCACAGGGGGCTTTAGGGGAACTTAAAATCAGGGACTTCAGGTTTGAAGAGAATGACTGTCATGGGTAATTGACAGAATGACTGCATTTTCACCAGAGCAGTGGAAATTGTGCAGAAGCTAAATGTTTTTGCCACTCCATAGAGTTAAATCCTGGAATTGCTTTCAAGGGGATATATGATTAGTGTTTTTCAACCCTTGGCTCTTGAATCAGAATTCCAGAGGGTTGGCAGTTTTTAAAAGCAGCACAGGCAATTCTGGTTAACAACTAGAGCTGATCACCTCCTAGAAAGTAAGCACTGCTTTTGAAATGTAATAGGGACTCCAGACACGACTGAAGCAACTTAGCAGCAGCAGGGACTACAGATGTCACACGCTATATAATAATCATAACTGTTGAATAGCTATTGAAATACTGTTTTAGAATGTCTCCTGCATCCTTTTGAGTGTTACCCAACAAACTCACGAGAGACTCTCAGAAAGAAATAGAGACTAGAGTGAAGCAGGATCATTGTTTAAATCTGTACGTGTTGAGTTAACCCAGGACAGTCCCTGTTGATTCAGCATAGTTATAAAAATCCCCTTTCCACTTCAGAAGTGTACTAGTTTAGGTAATAAACAATGTACTCACTTTATCTGTATTTGACACCTGGACTAAATACTTTGGGGCAAGATTGAGATACATTTTTTTCCATAACAACTAGGAGAAAAGGGGGAAAGCATAGCTCTTTAGGTGTTGTACTAATAAATCAATATGTCCTTGTTTTAGAGACTTTGGTAGTTGTATTTAGAAAAACTACCTAGCTTAATTATTAAAATGCATTATAGGAAAAAATATTAACAGAAATGGAGTCAGGTTTTCTAAATAGAATTCAGAAAAGCAAATTTGGGCAGAGGAGATACTAAATTAGAGGGGCATGAACATCCTGCTAATAACAACAAGGATGAAAAATCCTGTAAGTCATATTTCTTGTGTTTTTTTTTTCATAACTCTTTGCTCACCAGATGGCATTCCGAGTCCTCATATGAGTTGTTCAGCTTCTGTGATCAAAAAGAGTGGGAGGGACTATCAACAAAGGAAGTGAGCCTCGCTAGCTCTAACGAGGAAGACTGCTACCACCACTCTTACATTTTACCAATACATTGTCATTGCGATTTATGCATGTGGTTATATTTCAAACCAAGGTTCCCAGGTGGCACTAACAGTAAAGAACCTGCCTGTGAACACAGGAGATGTAAGAGATGGGGGTTCGATTCATGGGCAGGGATGATCCTCTGGAGGAGAGCATGGCAACCCACTCCAGTGTTCTTGCCTGGAGAATGCCACAGACAGAGGAGCCTGGCAGGCTACAATCCATAGGGCTGCAAAGAGTGGGACATGACTGAAGTGAATTAGCATGCATGCCATGCGGTATGGACAAAGAGGAATAAATTTAAAAAAAAATTTTTTTAAGATCAACAGAAAGTAAAATTTTAAAAAATATATATTTTAAGACTGCTTCTTGTGGCCCGACAATGTAGATAGGATATGACAGCAGAAATCTAATTTACAGTAGAAAAGGTAGGAGAAACAGTGGCAGAACAGTGCAGAGATGAGAACTCCCTGGTGCCACACTGAAGCAGGAGTGGGTGGCACAGCTGAGAACAGCCTTGTCTTAAGCAGTGCTTTTCACGAATGCGCGCAAGCCTTTCCCAAACCCCAAAGTTCCTTACTCCCTTGGTGTGCTCCTGTGCTTTGTTGATACTTCTGCCTTAGTTCTTACTACCTTATTTGCAAGTTTTCATTTTTCCTCCTGTCTCTGCCCAGCAAGAGTGAATTCCTCCATGGACTTTTCATATCTCCCTTTTAATTCCAAAGTTGGGCACCTAAGAGAGGCTCTAAATAGTACTTGTAATATTTACCATGATATCCCTACAATTATTACTGGTCATATAATGAAAGGAATGGAAAAGCAGGCCATTGATCTTTTCAGTAGTGATCTTTTGTGTCCTGTATTCACTGACAAATCAGAAAAGCCTAGACTAGTGCCTGGCACATGACATGCTCTTACTGAGTATGTTAATAATAAATATCTTAATTCAGATATATTTGAATGAGTATATAGTTTCATAAAGGATATTCGTTACTTAAAGATTAATAAAAATTGAATATATGATTAGGAATATATGCAAGCAGATTCAGTACACATGGAGAGTGTCACGTTGAAAACGCATTGATGATAAATGTCTTCCATTACAGACTAGGCTCTGAAAAGTGATAGTTTGTCTCTTCTGAGTAAATCTCTGAGAATCCCTGCAGGGCCGGGGAGCTAGAGGATGACGTCAGTGTCTGAGAATCTGGAAGAAGCATATCAAATTTTAACAGCATAATCTATTTAAGATAAACAAGTCTCCTATAGTTATTATAATTATTCTCCTGAGTATAGATGTATATTTAATTACTGAGAAATTCACTAGAGGTATTAATGATCAATATTGGAAAAACCATTAGTCCAATGATAATTTCTCCCCTAACACTGAAATCCAATCTGAGTGGTCATGTAGTTAAAATAGAAAGAAATGTCTTCAAGTCAGCGGTTCTTTGCACTTTCATCCAAAGCCATTATTCTTGATGAGACAGAATAATCAAAAGAGGAATGGCCAGCGCCTGTTCTGGATATCATTAGCACTACCTGAAATTTCAGTAATGGGAAAAAGATGCTTACAGTTATCTTATCAACTTATTATGTTGCATTTGTTCTTCATGACCACTCATATTGACATCCAGAGTATGGTTTATTTTAGCAAAGCTATTAGATTGGCTTGTGAGAGCTTTTTAATCTATTCCATTTTGCACTTACATATTCAAAAATTTTGCTTGTCCTTTGAAAAGTAAACTTCATATAACATATTGAATGGGACTTAGAAGTTGGTTATGTTCAAATTAGTAGCTCTATAGTTAATAAAAGAATTGAAGGAAGTGTGTCTTATTTGTGAAAAACCGGTCAATTATCAGACAATCGTTGCTTATAGAAATAATATGCTGTGTCCAGACTTTTACAACATTCCTCCAAATTCTCTTTTCATAGGTAAAAGCATTCAGAATATTGAAACATAATTTTATCTGAAAATAATTATCCAATGCCCATTGAGACTATTACCACTGTTGTTTAAATATTTGGCAATCTTGGTGTTTGCTATTGGAGTACTAACTGGGATTATGTTTTCCCATTTCAGTAGTTCATTTAAAATAGTAAGTAGCAGAAATGAAAGAATTACTGGGGAATAAAGGAGAGATATTTTCCAGAAAAGACACAAGTATCCTAGGAACTCTCATTGTAAAATCTGTGCCATAATTCTACTGTTTTACACATGTGTAGTTTAATTGTGAACTTTTGAATAAGTGCCTGAATGTGTGACCTTCAAAAGAAGCAGACTTATTATTGCATGAAAGAAAGTTGACAGAAACCAAGTGTTTCTTAGAGAGTACATGGTGTTATTCAAGAAAAGACCAGCAGAAATTAAACGGGACAGCTGATAAAAGACAGAAGATCATTTAGATGTATAGATTTAAAAAGGAAGCATGCTATATTTGAACTTAGTATAGATTATCTTGAGAAGAAGTTAATTTTGCAACTGCTTTCAGTATCTGAAACATATCCTCAAAGACTGAGGTGTTACCCGCAAAGCTCTGTAAGTGGAGCTAATTTATATCATAAGCAATTCAAGAGAAAGACTTACTAATTGTCCCATTATTCCTTAAATGACAAGAAAATAAATATAGACAATTATTACTTCCCTTTAGGGGACGAGCCTAACACCTAAGACTTCTCCAAAACCCCATTTAATTCATTTGAGAGAATTAGCAATTATACATAGATATGTGAGTGAATATGATAACGTGCTATCATATACATATTTGATTTTACAAGCTTGATTATGGAGTACTGGAACACAAATATTTAAGATAGAGAAATCAAGATAATTCCTACTCTCTGTTTTCCCATCTGGCAGTGGAGGAACCTAGCCCAGGGCAAATGTTCATTTAACTTTCAATTGCTTACCTTCTGGGTAAGGATCATTCCTTCATTTGCTCAACAAATATACATTGGTGTTCTAGAACTGACATAAGTTAATTTGGTGGTTAAGTGATTGTCAGGTTCTTTGCCAGTTCCCAGAGGTTAAATGTTTTGGGGTTTGTAAGTCTGGCCCTTAGGTGGTTACAATCAAAGCTAGCCCCAGACTAAGTTCTGACAAACTACATTTATCAGCAAATAGAAATAAAGACACCACTAAGCCTGTTCTCATAAGTCTGGGCAGGTCTTCTTTCTGTCCTGCGGAGACAGAAATGTAAGCCATTTCTTGCATAAATAGCTCACTCCAGGCATATAAAGCAATGTTCTGACTGTGGGGTCAGGCAACAGAGACCCACACAAAATGATGCCCTGCAGACTAGCAGGCATGCACTGGAAAGATATGAGGCTTCAGGACCTAATCTCTTCAGAGACTCTGTTCACCCAGGGCACTAACACCCCTAGAGCCTCCCATCCTGATTGTTCATTTCACCAGCAACAAAATTACTTATCAAACCCATCTATGCTAATTAACCAGCTCTCTGGTGTAGATTTCAGTATGATGTCTGATGTGCTGAAGAGCCACCTCTGGGTGGGTAGGTCCTGATTAGAGTACTTTAAACACTAACTTCTGTCTCTAGATTTAGATTAAGGATTGGAGTTAATTGGTACATAGGTACTTTGCTATTTTTTTTTTTTAATTGAAGTACTAGGTAAATACTAGACCCCTCCTAGTTTGCAGGCACTGTGCTGGGTCTTATGTGTACATGATGAGCAAAACAAGTAAACACTCCTGTTAATATATCATTGAAATTGTTGATGAGACTAGTCAGGATGACTGGTGGTCTTTGAGACTGTGATCGAGGTAACAATTGAAGTCAAGGAAAAAGAAGAAAGCAAGCCAGTTACTGTCAATGAGTGGTAAACGTCCTTCTTACATTTTTCTTATATCAGATATTTGGGGCGGGAGCTTGTTAGGTGAAGCCACATATCCATGTGTTGAGGGTCCAGATAAAATAAATGCAGACAAGTCCCAAAATGCTTGCTACTCAATACTTCTTTCAACATTCCTGCCGTCATTTTGTTACTATCCAAAGACTGTGCTCCAAAGTGTCTTCAGAATTTTGAGCTCAAGGTTGAGCCAACTTGGCTCAACCTCAAGGTTCTCTTGATTAAAGGTTTGAAAATGAAAACAAAAGGAGTTTTATATTTTGTGTACAGAGTTGTTTTATTTTTTTTAAGAACGCAAAATCTCTTAGGTTAACTTTGAAGGCTAAACTCGAGATTAGGCAAACATGTTTTTTACAAATAAGCTTGCAGCCAAGAAAGCATTTTTCTTTTTACACAGTAATCAGATACTGTTGTTCAGGCAAAATAACAATGGCTGGTTGTGGATTAATGTGCGTTGTTTCCATACGTGTATGTCTCTCCAGGGAGTGCCTCCAGGAGAGGGAATGTGTTTTCCCCTCACCTTCCCTTTCTGCTTTTCCCATCATTCTCCAGTGCTTACCGCCCACCACCTCCTCATCTTCCTTATCTTGACTGGACCTCAGAAGTGTCACCTGTAACACCTACAGTGAGCTGTAGGTACAGATAGAAGGAAAGGAAAGAGGATTGAAGGTGGCCATGAGTCTAAAGCCAAACACGTATGTGATCTGGTTTCTCCTTAACTTCCTTCCTCATCCCAACTGCTAAAGAAGACCTGCCAGGTTTTAGGGAGGCCACAGTACCCACCCATTCACACATCTCTCCTCCATACTTAGTCATCTCATCATCTCTTCATAGATACCATCTCCCTCTGGCTTTCAAACTATCAAAAGAAATTCTGTAAGCTTTTCTGTTTTCTTTGATTGGCTTGGTTCTTTGGAATTACTCCTTTCTTACTGAACCAAGAACGAGTCAGACCTTCCATTAATTGTTTAAAAATCAGAAGTGGAGGGGAGAATTCCCACAAAGATGAATGAACCCAATGATTTTAACCTAACAGACAACACACAAGCCTATCTATGTAAAATTGCAGCCTGCCCTCCTTCCAGTTCTCTGCAGTCTGCTCCACTGTTTTGTTTTGTTTGTTTGTTTTCCTTCTTTTGCATATATTGCCTTCTATTGTTTACTTATTCCTTATTTTGAGTGTTCAATACATCTCACCTCTGCTGAAATGTAAGCAGCAGGAGAAGAAGGATCTGAAACAGTGCCTGGCACATAGTAGGTACTCAGGCAACACATGGTGAATTGAATTAAAGAGAATTGCTGCATTGCATTTATTTATTTATTTAACTGCGTCTGGTCTTAGTTGCAGCATGCTGGATCTTTTGTTGCAGTACACAGACTCTAGTTGTGGTGGGATGGCTCGCTAGTTGCTCTGCACCTTGTGGGATTTTAGTTCCTGGACCAGGGATTGAACCCAAGTCCCCTGCACTGCAAAGCAGATTCTTAACCACTGGACCACCAAGGAAGTCCTGTTACACTGTGTTCTAACGATTTTCTCTATAGTGTACGTCACTTGTTACTGATACCTTAGGTCATCTAAGACCCAAGGAATTGCAGTTCTCTCTCAGCAACCACCATACCCTAAAAGGATGATAAAATCCACTTTTAATAGAGGTTTCCACAAACACCCCAGTACATTTGAGCTTTTCCTTAGCTCAAAAGCCAACAAGAAGGAAGGGTGCAAAAACAAATCCCAAGGTGCATCTGAAGTCTTTTGAATTTAAGACCTCAGAGATCATCATTCAGCCCGATGTCATCCAGCACTAATATTAAAGATTAATATTTAGGAGAAATAATAGAGTCAAGTGTCTTCTTCAAGTGACTACCATACACTTTGCAAAATTTTTAAATTTGGCAAACTTTTTGATTAAAATGAATAAGTAGTTTCCTTTTACAAGGAGCTATTGAAAATAATTGTACATGCAATACTTACAGAGTGGTTTTTTTCATCTTGTAAAAGGATAATTTGCTAAACTTGATTAAAAATCAGACACTGAACTAGATCTGAGATTGTCGCATATACTATTGAGCGACTTTAATCAAATTCAGCATTATTATCTTTTTATTTGCTTTTACTCTGCCTGCAGGTACAATAAAGTGGAAATATGTAAGCAATGGAGCATATTTATAATACTAGTCAGAGTGCCAGGTGGGTTGTAAAATAAATGTAATTGTTTTCAAAGATTGAACCAGATTAGCATGGATTAACACATTCATTTTGAAACCCATGGCAGGAAGGCATTCTAAGCAAGCCTTCAAACAACTCTTGTTACTTTGTTAATATCCTATCTTACTACTACAAAATCACTGCCCCATAAAACAGAGAGCGGTTTAACTCCATTCACTTTCATATGAAAGAAATGCAACTTATTAAACAAGACAAGAAAGCAGTTGTCTGCCATATTGAAGGCCAGATTTGCAACGCTGTGCACTCTGGCTTTCAGCAGATGAACAACAGTGACAGACACGGGAGCCAGAATTGTGGCTGCAGTAAATATTCATAACTGCTCACGCTCAAGGAGCGAGGGAGGGATGCCTGCATTTGTAGCACAAGACTAGCAAAGGATGAATCGGGGCTAGACTGGCAAATGCTCACACTGGCTCGTAAGCCCTGGGCAATTCAATGCTAAAATCCTCATGGCGAGTCGCTGGGTGATTTTGCAGTCAGTCCTCTTGATTTGAGTGAGGTGGAATCTTTCAGATATGCCCAGATGATACCATTAACCCTCCTCGCAAACCTTAAAATAGACCTGCTTGAGAAAGCATGTTGTCAGTGTATGGTACCCAGGAGGGGAGAGTCAGCCCTTTGCGGGGGGACATTGTTTCTGATGCAGTTTAGGACCTGCAGCTGGCTACAAGAAACCCACCCAGTTTTAAGAGGAATCAGTCCTTGGTGAATTACATTCAGGAAAGCTAAAAGAAACGCATATGATAGCACCTCTGGGCGGGTTCCAAATGGCAGATCTTGATTCTCTTGCTCTTGTTATAAGTAGCCCATCATTTTACACTGAAGACTGCAATTCACTTCTATATTTACTGTAAGCATCTTGTCTACTAAGCAAGTCACTCGTGCAAGAAATGGCGATTGGATTTCCTGAGCAACTGGTCCATCTTCTGAACTAATCATATTGCCTTTTTTGGTTTTCATCGCTTGGAAACTCGGGAGTAGCAAATTTTGTCTTCCAGATTCAGTAACTACAATATATGAAGTCTTACCCATAGAATTTCTGTGTCCTGGTTCCTCTCTGCTTTCATCCAAATGTCTTACTGTTTTCTATGTGGCTTGTTTTGGATTTTCCTGTATTTTGTGTGTGTAAATGTGTGCTTTGGCTATGCTAAGTCTTCCTTACTGTGCTCGGGCTTCCTCTAGTCGAGGCAAGCAGGCGCTACTCTCTAGCAGTGTGTGAGCGTCTCATTGTGGTGGCTTCTCTTATTGAGGGACACAGACTCTAGGTGCCAGGATTTAGTAGTTGCAGCTTCCAGGCTCTAGAGTTGTGGCACATGGGCTTAGTTGCTTCGAGGTATGTGGGATCTTCCTGGACCAGGGATCGAACCAGTGTCCCCTGTATTGGCAGGCGGATTCTTATCCACTGTGCCAGGGAAATCCTGTTTTGTATATTTTTGTAAATAAGGACAAGTCTTTTATGGAATGCATACTTATCTAAGACATGCTCACATGTATTGACTGATGGGAAATGGTAGGAAGAAGTTGCTAAAATGAGGAAATTTGCATTATTAAGCAGAGGTTATTCAGTTCTCACCATAGGTTGATCAGAATCATAGATATTCTGATATTACCAGTATCCATATAACTATGTATAGATGGAGACCATTTTTAAAATCTTTAACCTGATACCTTACAGATATTGATTAATTTAGATAACTTACAGGGATGTAAAACTACCGATCTCACACTAGGAATAGAATGATGCATTAGGGTGTTTTCTACTGGCTGTTACTGAATTCTGGATGCTATGCACGTGATCAAGTATCATCTCTCCTGGGCATTTTGATGAGGTTCTCCTGGCTGTGTGAGGTTTGGCCCATTGACATCATGCTTGATTTTTTTTTTTTACATGATGTCACTGATTGCTGCAGCAATGAATACTTTAAAAGCCTTAATTTTATTTATTTTATTGATTTTTAAAAAAACATAGTATGATTATATTTTAATACACAACCAAAATACACAACACCACAGTAAATTGACAGCAATAAAATGTGGTATTTCATTTGCACTGCACTACAACATTGATATACTAAGGAAAATCAAAGAAAAAAAACAGAGCAAAATGAAAAAGATACTGGTAAGGACTAAGCATATATGAAGATGACAGACTGAACAGTAACAGAAGAAAAGGCAATTTCTTTGTAACATCATATTGCCAAAGAATTAAAATGTAACATTTATACAGTTTTAGGAAATATATCCATATAAACACTTGTAGATAAGATTGATTAAATCCTGTCTATATAATAGAGGAAAATCTATTTTACTTTGGACTCAAAACTATAAATTTTGGATATCCTTAGTCTTCACAGTTTCATTGGAATTATGAATAGAAAGCCTTAATTTTAAGAGCTTCACTGACTCTTCCAGCTTCCTAGAACAATTGTGAGAGAGATCTCTTCAAGATTGAAGTCATTTCTCTCTGCCTAGCTGCCGCGAGAAGCTCATAGCTCAACAAATGTAAAACATGCTCGACACTCTGAGGAAGTAGGTTTTGCAGCACTCACGTTCTGTTTGGCAATCCCTTTGTGATCCAAATGTATAGTTCTTCAGCAAAACATGTGCAAATTGTTGCAAGAGAGGACTGTTTTGTTTTACATGCAGTTATGCCTAGCCATGGCATAGAAGGCCAGGGGGTGAAAACAACAGATTCTATTGCTTGAGATCACAAATGTAGGAATTTTTCAAAATTTGATTGTGAGATATTATTCTCAGGTCAAATTGCCTTGTTTGGGTTTTGCTCTGTACTTGTTTCCCTTGTTGAATACATTGACTTTTCTTGTGAAGTGTGAAAGTCACTCAGTTGTGTCCACTCTTTGCAACCCCGTGGACTATACATTCCATGGAATTCTCCAGGCCAGAATACTGGAATGGGAACCATTCCCTTCTCCAGGGGATCTTCCCAACCCAGGGACCAAACCTAGGCTTCCTGCATTGCAGGCAGGATTCTTTACAAGCTGAGCTGCCAGGGAAGCCTTTTATTATGAGGGACTATTCTTATAGGATTCTATTAAAAGTTAGAGTTATCCATGAGGTAACATGTATAGAAACAGAAAAAATAGCCTTAGTCCCTCTCAAATCCTGACCCCTCCCAACTCATCTTCTCACGCTGTGAGAACTGATACTCACATCAGGAAAACACATTATGTTGTACTATAAGCCAAGAGAAGCATCTTCAAAATTGTTTTCTCTAGAGTCATTAACCACAGTTCTACAAAATATGGATGAAAGAAACCTCACATTTCATCATTTTATCCACAGTTTGTTTATACATTATCTAGTTGGCCTCTAATTCTTTCAAAGAAAGATGCTTCCATCAATTTCCCTGGAGTCCTCCTGGCTGACAGCATTTTTGTGACAGCTAGACTTAACAGCATGCCCTACAGAGAGCTGAGACCTTTAACTGAATATGTCATAGAGTCCATGCCTCCATCTGGGGTCCCCTTGGTGGAGGATGAGCCACCTGGGAGTTAGTCACCTTCCACCTCTTCACATTCCAGGTCTATGGTTCAAGCAACCATGGATGGAAAATTTTTTTTTTTTAAATCCATAAACTTCCAAAACAGCACTTTGCCCTGTGCTGACAACTATTTATATAACATGTATATGGAATTTATAATAATTTATGTGGCATTTATATTATATTAGATATTATAAGTAATCTAGAGATGATTTAAAATATACAGGAGGATGTGCATAGGTTATATGCAAATGCTACACCATTTTATATAAAAGTCTTAAGCTTTCTTGGATTTTTGTGTCTGAGATAGGTCCTGGAACGAATCCCAGTCAGATACCCAGGGAGGTGGCAGTCAAGAGACCTGATGTGAGTCTCTGCTTTGACGGCACTGTGTTCCCACAGTCAAATAATTTAGCTGCTCTGGACCACTTTTAAATCATATGTTAAATGAGGTGCGTGCGTGCATGAGTGCGTGCGTGTGTGTGTGTGTGTGTGTGTGCGTGCACATGTTTTTATGTACTCTGTCGCTTCGGTCATATCTGACTCTTTGGACTAACACACCAGATTCCTCTGTCCGTGAGATTCTTCAGGCAAGCATACTGGGGTGGGTTGCCATGCCTGCCTCGAGGGGACCTCCCTGATCCAGAGGTTGAACCTGAGTCTCCTGTGTCTCCTGCGTTGCAGGCAGATTCTTTTACCACTGAGCCACCCATTAAATGAAAGGGTTGTGCAAAATTATCACTAAAATGTTTCCCAAGCTCAAACTGGTTATTATATTCACATTTTGTTTAATCTATCTAAAACATACCTTGATTGATTGGCCTTTCAGAGAAAAACAATCAAAATAAAGAGTGCTTTTTTTTTTTGCATTTAACCTCTCATTTACCTCTCTCGGTACTTCATCTCGTTCCGTCCTAATACACCTGAGAAAGGCAATATTTTCCCATCAGAGATACGGGCTCCCTCTCTCCACAAGGGATGTGGCCTGGAGTTCCCTAGAGAGGTGTCAGAATTTGGGGTAGAGAAAGGAGTAGTGGGATTCCCAGGGGGCGCTAGTGGCAAAGAATCCGCCTGCCAATGCAGGAAGTGCAAGAGATGCACGTTCAATCCCTGGATCAGGAGGATCCCCTGGAAGGAATGGCACCCACTCCAGTATTCTCACCTGGAAAATTCCATGGACCGAGGAGCCTGGCAGGCTATAGCCCATGGGGCCGCAAAGAGTCAGATGCAACTGAGCAACTGAGAAAGGAATGTGTACTGAATAAGGCGCATAGCTGAGTTGACCCACTAAGAATCACTGAACTACATTGTCCGTTTAGTGTCTTAATAGGGAAACCTGCCCTCTGCAAATAAATTTCCAAGGTAGTCCCACTCAAGCTACTAAAGAAAAGTTTTTAAAGCTCGCCTGCCTCCTCAGAGTCTTCTGATGCTGACATCTTTGTTTGTGTTGTTCAGAATCCACACTGAGCACTAAGGTAAAACTCCCAAATCTAGGGAATTAAAATCTTCCCTGTTTCCTATCTACTTTGCAAGACTTATCCTGCTCCTACCTGAATCTCTGCTGCAGGGTTGGGGGCGTTTACATCAAATAGACAATACAATCATTTATTTACTACCTACTGAAATTTCCCAAGTATTCTTTGTGTCTTTTCAAATGCTCGCATTCTGCTAAGTATGTTCCTAAATGAATCTTTACAAGTCAAGTCAACATAGTTTATTCCTCGTTTATCTCATGATAGTTATGCATGGTTCTGAAACTTCACAAAAGAGCTAAGCGCATTTTTATGAACACCTTAGCAAGTGTGAATTAAATGAGATTCTGATCTTTAGAAATATGCGACTTCTGATCTCTGTGCCCATTTTTTGTGTGTGTGATGCATCACCTCAGTTGTGAATCCGCACATTGTTTTGAAGATGATAAATGAAAAAAGGCATGATGTGGTTTGCCCAGCAATCCGTCCTCTGCCAATTTGCAATGGTAAGGGAGTAAATATAAGGCAACTTTCATAGTAAAGACACCAAAGCAGTGTGATGAGTCTAAGCTATTTGGTCAGAAGAAATGAAGGAAAAGATGAACCCTAGCTTCTCAGCACTTCATCTCTGGTGAGGGCATGCAATAGAACCGTGAGATGAAATCCAGAGTCAGGGATAACTGGCCAAAGCAATCATTTATGAAATTTGATGGTTTAATGGGAAGTCTTGCCTAGTTTTCTTAAGTTAGGTGTGAATAACCCAACTGGCATTATAATGCTTGACAGAAATTATGCACAATTAAGTGTGTTTCCTGCAACTGACAGCATTGAACAGTGCTGTAATTTTGCTATTCTCTCACTTTCTGAGTCTTCTCTCTGAATTTCTGGACATTCATATATATATTGGAGCTGGTTTTTCTTTTCTAAGTCACTTCAGTTGGGCCCCACTATGTGCGAACTTATGAACTGTAACTCACCAGGCTCTTCTGTCCATGGGATTCTCCAGGCAAGAATTCTGGAGTGGGTTGCCATGCCCTTCTCCAGAGTTTCTTCCAAGGATCAAACCCCTATCTCTTACATCTCCTGCATTGGTAGGCAGGGTTCCTTACCCCTAGCACTGCCTGGAAAGCCATATTAGAGTCATAACCTCTGAATTGTGACCACATTAAAAAAGTTAGTGCTTCTGTTTTCTCAAATTCTGGTCCTGGCCTAATAATGCTTACCTCGCTTGTGTCCTCAGACAAATGCCCTAACCTTGTTACATGCTACCATCTGACTCTGTACAGTTGAGGTACTGATGTGTAGCATCTCTGAAATCCTCTTCATCCATTCAGTATCTATTGGATGTCCACTATAAGATGCGTACTGTTAAAAATGAGAATGAATTAGACTCAGCATTCTTTGATCTTCCCAGATAACCTGAATTACTCACTACAATATCATTTACATTTTGATGAGTCAGCAAAGGGTTAAACAATGGTGAATGCTAGAGATATTTATCAGATTTCTTTTTGAAGCAGAGAAGCATAATGATAGAGTCTGGTTTTTCGGATGGTGTTCAATGAATTAGAATAGACAATATAAATTAATTTTGTGAATAAAATTTATGAGACACTATATCAAGTAACTTCAGTAAAATCAAGATATATTATTATACCCATTTTAGATATTCATGGTCCAATCTTGTAATTATATTTTAAATTGGATTTGTACAACCTTATTATCCAATTATTCACCCCATGCTGTTCATAGGTACATAAATGTTTATTGCTGTGCTCCTTAATGTTGGTTCACTGTATTTACTAGAAAGAAGAATGTCAGAATTAATCTTCATGATTTTTCTACTTTCTCAATTGTAAATATATATCTTTGGATATAGTTTTTCAATGTTCTGTTATTTCTTTAGATAAGAAAAATTAGTACAGCAATAGAATGTATGCTCTTTTTCCCCCAGTGCATGAGTTTAGGTGCTACTAAGCAGTCATTTGGGAGAAGGCAATGGCACCCCACTCCAGTACTCTTGCCTGGAAAATCCCATGGATGCAGGAGCCTGGTGGGCTGCAGTCCATGGGATCACTAAGAGTCGGACACTACTGAGTGACTTCACTTTCACTTTTCACTTTCATGCATTGGAGAAGGAAATGGTAACCTACTCCAGTGTTCTTCCCTGAAGAATCCCAGGGATGGGGGAGCCTGGTGGGCTGCCATCTTTGGGGTCACACAGAGTTGGACAAGACTGGTGACTTAGCAGTAGCAGCAGCAAGCAATCATTTGGGGCTAAATACATTTAGCATTCAACTTCTAATAAAAGGGACAATCTTAAGTGGAACTCAATCTCAAGGCAACTTTGTCCACAGTGAGCTGTTTCTCAGGCTCTAAGGAGGTTATGAGACCCAGTGAAGAAGCCTGAAGTACATATAGTCAAGTCTCAAAATTCACTCATAAAGATTTTTTGAATGTCTACCTTGTAGGTGGCCCTGTAGGCTCTGAGAAACCAGAAGTGAATATGACAAGCCCCTTTCTACAAGGACTCACAGTTTTGTTTAACTACTGACCATTTATACTTTATAATATGAGTATAAAATCTGAATATCTGGATATAAATATTAATTCCCTTTTTGGAAAAGTACCTGGAACTTTTATGCGTTTTAGTCATGCCTTTTAGTCAGTCCAGCTGTCATCCTTGCATGGATTACTGGATAGGTTTCACATCTTCAGTGAATATGTTTTGGGGCAGGTTTTAATGATCATTGAAACATTAATTCCATTGTATTTTTTCACTTTCAAAATATTTTCATAATGTAAATTAAGGCAAAACCACTGTTAGATGGTAGGTTAGGCTACCAAATTGTCACTGTTAACTAGTAAGGAATACACTATATAACTGATGAATTCTTAATTGAAAAAATACCTCCTGTTCAAATTCCTAAGTTATTAAGATGATGAAAATATCAAGGACTGGGTGAGAGTGCAACTTGGGCTTAAGATTTTCTTTTACCGCTGAGGAAAAGGAGATCTAGAGATTCAAAAACCACTGCCCACGATAGATGAAAGAACTAACACTGGAATCCACATTTTCCCCTCCCCATCTGACTCTCCTTCTACTGTGCCTTATTCTGATACCAAAAGTGTTAACAAGGATCATAAAATGAAAATATCTGTATCTATGTTTATATCTATATATACTATGTCTATGGGACTTCCGCAGTGGGTCAGCAGGTAAAGAGTCCACCTGCAATGCAGGGGACAGAGGAGACATGGAGTCTATTCCAGAATCAGGAAGATCCCTGGAGTAGGAAATAGCAACCCAGTCCAGTAGCATTGCCTGGGGAATCCATGGACAGAGGAGCATGGTGGGCTACAGTCCAAAGGGTTGCAGAGTCAGACACCACTGAGCTGCTGAGCGTGCACAAATCCTGTGTTTATATCGATTATCTGTGCATTCTGGTAACCTTTCTTTTTTATTGAGCTGGGTCTTCTTTGCTGCTTGTGGGCTTTCTCCAGTTGCAGTGTGCAGGCCTCCCACTGTGGTGGCTTCTCTTGCTGCCGAGCACAGACTCTAGAGTGCACGGGCCTCAGTAGTTCTAGCCCATGGGCCTAGTTGGCCCACGGCCTGTAAGATCTTCCTGGACCAGGGATCAAACCTTTGCCCCAGCAGGTGCATTCTTAACCACTGCACCACCAGGCAAGTCCTGGGTAATTATTTTAAATGAAGCAGATAATCTCTTTGTGGCCGAAGAAAGTGAGCTGAAAGTGTGTTAGCCTGCTGGCAACTATAGATGTGAATCAGTGCTACCTCAACGGTCAGAAGCAGGGAAACAGAGCACACACAATCCTTTGGTGTTCCTGTCATAGCAAACACAGGGATGAAATTTAGATACAGTTTCCTGGAGTAGACAAAAATCGTCTAATTTTACCTCAGACACACCCTTGTGTTGTTTAATGGGTGAAAAATACATATTTGTGTGTTCCTCAAAGATAGAGGCTTTGTGAATCATTTTTAAAAGATGTACATTGATAAGAACAATAAGATCTCATTAGTTTAAAAACATCTGGTATCTGCAGATACAAAGAACTCATACAATACAGATTATACCCTTTGTGTTCTCTTTTTGCTGCTTGAAAATCGGTTTTACCAGGCAAAGAGTATGGTAATTAAAATATTAATTATAACTGATACGTGTAAGGAATAATTGTCCTTTTAGCTGGTAAAGAACCTGATAACTCTTCCACATGAGGTGCTGTTGAAGCATCTAAATATATTTTTAGCAAAGAGAAACCTAAAGGAAAAACCACGAGATGCCTCTGTTGAATGTTTAAAGTCTATTTTTTACAACGGAATTAGGCTTACTCTGTGAGGACATTACAGAAGACATATTTTGAATTAACCGAAGGAGCAAATTTCTAAACTTTCTAGGAACTGGTGCTGTCTGAAAAGGATGGGGGTGCTCCTGAGGCAGGAGTTTCAAACAGATCTTACGCCTTTACTGGAACGCAGCGTACACCTTTTCTGGGTGATGCCGCAGCAGCTGTGTGAACCAGATGACCTCTAGTCACTTTCAGCGATGAACCCTGTTAAGGCATTATTGAATAATTATGCCAATGGGAGTACAAAGGAAATCCAGAATCAAGGATGGTGTTTGGTTTTATTGATCCGCAAGAATGGCTGTGCTGACTGAAATTCTATCTTGAGGAGGATCCTGAGGCCACTTCTGGGCTCAATATAAATGAGCGCTCTGATTGATTGATTGATGCTGCACTGGGAAAGAAATGAAGGGAAGGGTTCACCCCTGCACACGAACCTGGCATGTGCCACCTCGACCTTCAAAGGCCATCTGTCTTTTCTCCATCTCTAGCATTTGATTATTCATTATGTTCCACCTTTGTTCTTATGCACCTAAGCATATTGGTTAACTCAGGTTTGAAATTCCAATGATGAATAGTCTTCCATGTAGAAGGTTTTTTTTTTTAATTAACTAAAAATTGTACATTTATAACTTAGAAAAAAGCGTGTGGTGTATGTTACTGTCCCTTTTAGGATGACTTATGATTTGATTAAAGATTATAATGAACAATCAGAAGATTTAACTATTAGAAGACTTTATTCAAATCGGTCTTTTAAATTATTGAAAATCTATCTGGCTTCATGTTTTGGGAAGCTTCGTGTCTGACTTCCACATGCCCTTTGTTCTTTTTTTAAGTTTGCCTGGCTTAAAGGAAATTATTCAGAGCAGAGCTCAATTACAAATGTGCTCTGACAGTCAGGAGGCTTTCTCTCTGGTTTTATCTGGAACTCCAACAGAGGTGATAAAGAAGTCCCAAGGCCTGGAATATAAATTCATACATCTGCAAACAGTAATGGTGATTTTTTTTTTCATCTAAATCTTCAGAAAGTCCAAATTTCAGAGAGTTTCTGGTTTAGGATGTTTCCATAACTCTCTTTGTCTTAAGACAAAATACAATGAAGTATATGTGAGCCCATTATATTGTACAGCCACTGTAAATAAAAATTAAGAAGGTAATCATAGTTATCAACGTTTTGACTTGGGCCAAAAATCTGTGGGTTGTAGGACATTCAAAAGTCTAATGATCTTGAGAGAATTGTAGGGTTTGAATTTTCATGAAGATGAACTTTCCTAAGTGACTTTTGCAGATATTTGTACACAGTAAGCATTTGTTTGATGTCAAGCATGTGAATGTCATTTTCTTCCACTTATTTCCCCTTTAAAATATATTTATTTTGATCATGCTCTTTAGCAAGTTTTTCCTCTGAGACCTTGTACAAATAAAGTAATAGATATAACAGAACCTGAAAACAGAGATGGGGCCATGGATCTGAGTTTTATTTAAAGTTATCTAATTATTCTACTTATGATTTACATGTGTTTTTTTTAGCATTTTACATATTACTTATACATAATTACCCTAAAATAAGTACTTATTGGAGACTGAAAATCAAAACATGGATTTCTTTCTTTTTTAAATTATGTAAGTATGATAACACATTTATAGAAGACTTGGAAAATATAGAACACAGTTACATATAGTTCCATGGTATTTTACAATTACAAAATGTTTTTTAAAATCATTTACAAAGATTTTTAGTTGGAGTTTCAATATCAAACTCTCAAAAATTAATATAAATCTACAGAGGAGTTGAAGGATATACTAGACTTGCAAAAGCACTATGAACCAATTCAACATAATTAAGATTTATACAATTTTCACATGACTGTAGGATACAAATTCTGTTCAAGTTCTCATAAACTGTAAACTAGGAGATACTAAAACATATCCAAGGACATAAAACAAGATGCAAAAATTCCATGATCTAAATGTACTGAAATCATACAGAGTCTGTTCTCTTATCACTGTGGAATTATGCTAGCAATCAATATCAAAAGATATTTGAAATTAACTGACCTATTTGCAAGTGCATTGTGACATTTGCCAAGAGAGATCTTTGACTTAGCCATCAAAAGTCTCAACAAAGTGACAGGAATTTCTTAAAACATAGCATGTCTTGCTTAAATTTTTTTCTACCTTCCCATGGATGGCATGAGAAAGCCCCTCATGTATTAACTTGCACTCTGCTAGGCACCAGAGAAGCAACATAAATACTGCAGAAACACCAGCTCCAAATCTGAAGATGTCTGCAGTCTCAAGAGAGGAGACAGATGGACAAACAGCAATTGAAAGGGGGTGTGACGTTTATTAATATGCATTGGAGTCCATAGGGTGCTAACTTAACCTGGACCAGACAAGTGACACCCAGCCTCTTGGGGAGAGTGGCAGCTGACTAAAACCAGAAGGACAATACTTGTGAGTGAGATGAGGGGTAAGCGAGGTGAGGAGAGTGGAATACGTGCAAGAGAAGGAAATGTGCAAAGACCTGGAGTTAAAAAACCCTGGGCCCCC
The DNA here is from genome assembly GCA_006408695.1 of Aepyceros melampus. Lineage (NCBI taxonomy): Eukaryota > Metazoa > Chordata > Mammalia > Artiodactyla > Bovidae > Aepyceros > Aepyceros melampus. Next base: position 536,459 of record SJXQ01004781.1, read on the forward strand.
CTTCAGGAAATAGTGGATCTAAGAAAAAGAAGAGCTGTATGTTGCAGAAAGGAAGAGAGTCATGTCTACACCTAATTATTTTCCAACTCACACATGAACTCTCTAGACAGCCCTCTTCCTCCTGCACTTCGCTCTGAACGGCCATAAACATGAACGCCAGCCCTGCACTAGAATAAGGAGTTTAGTAATGTCCTTGAACCAAAGTAGTTGTTTGATTCCCATCCAGGAATACCGTCCTCATCGCTCTCTCCTGAAGGATTCACAGATGAAAGCAATACACTCATGAAATGTGCGAGGCTCTTTACATAAGCTTCTTTAAAAAAAAAAAAAATCATTCTTTTGATCCCATCTCACAATCTACTTAAAATGCATTCAAGATTTTGCTATGAGGGAGCTCAGCACAAAGATGGAGCTACCATAATGCCACCAAGAATGTGGTGGTATGCATTCCGCTCAGAGACATTCTCTATAAAACTTTTTTTTTTTAAGGGACGGCTGGTTAGATTTTCATCTGTCTGTATTTAGCACGAGGAGTATTCCTGGGCTTCAGAATAAATTATTTTTTCTTTGGCATCCACGCTCTTCATTCACCTCATCAGGCCTTTCTTGGCAGCAGGAAGAGATCTGTCCTAACCTGGTCTTCGGGTTATAGAAAAACGCCATGTTTGGATCACATGGAAACTCTGTCCATTACATGATCTATTACGTGGGTCTAAGCATCAGGTGCTTCTATGCATCCATGCTGTGGGCTTTCTCTCCTGAGTCACTAAAAGAAGCCAGGACCCTCCAGAATAGGTCTTTACATAATCTTGATTTTCTACTAGAGATTTGTTCAATGTTCGAGAGGAAATCTATGACTTATCAGTAATGACATATGAAAATAAGCCCCAGTAACCATCCAAAATGCACCAGCTCTCATCTCTTTGCCACCTGGGAAATCATGCTATTTGTAAGAATAAATATAATGATGTTGTCATTTAAAAATGAAGGTGAAGCTATATATTAGAAGTTCAGCAAAATCTATGGATTTGGTGGTATTTGGGGTATTTTGGCGGAGAAGGCAATGGAACCCCACTCCAGTACTCTTGTCTGGAAAATCCCATGGACGGGGGAGCCTGGTGGGCTGCCATCTATGGGGTCGCACAGAGTTGGACATGAATGAAGTGACTTAGCAGCAGCAGCAGCAGCAGCAACAGCAGGAGTGTTTTGGAAATTAGTGCATATTAGAGAACCATACATTAGTGGTTTGCATATTTTCCCAGCAGTGCAAATTTCTTCCATCCAGAGGGGTACAGGTAGCATAAAAACATCATACTTTATTTGACAGACATCCTCAATAGGCTTCATGTATTTTCTTCCAGGGTAGCAATCATCATGTGAAAATACAGATTGAATAGCTCATATTCAATATCTCAGCAAAATCCTACTTTTTAAAATGTGGGCAGATAAGGATGTCTTGTTCTCCTGTGCCAAGAGAATTTTCAGAATCAGATGCAGTATTAATGAAGTTATGTTTTAAACATTACAGTGAAGGTTTAGAAGTGATTTTCAACAGATTTCAAAAATCACATTGGATTTAAACTGCTTGAACTCCTTTTGCTCATAAATCCCATCCCTTCTGACTGCCTGTACTTGACATTATATTTATTGAATCTGATACTCCTACAATAATAAGTAGGTTTTACATACCCTTGACCTCAGATGGAAAGGTCAGCAATAGTTGTTCTTTTGATGCCCAGTGCTAAAGATGGAAACATAGAAGACAGTTACCCAAACTTCCCTAGGCTTTCAGCACGTCAGCACCAGATGTCTACTTAATATTTTGACTCTGACTTTTGGAATAAATCAGTAGAGCTGTCTTTGAAGTTAAGTCAGCAAATGATTATATTTTCACCTTGCATAGGAAGATGACCTCCATAATGTAAAACGAAAAGCATTTATCTCACCATAATGTGTGTATGCTTTTTTGGTTAAAAGTTGATTATATCACAATGCATCCAATATAACATATAAATGTGGTACAATGAATGAACTTGAGAGAAAATGGAAAGTTTAACCTCTTTTCAGAATCGAGGTAGTTACATAAAATTTAAAGCCTGGGCAACAAATAAAGGGGCTGGCCTACCAGACAGTTTTACTCCTGGATCTTAAGATTCTTTATATGCTCATATGATTACAGATGTGTATATATCCTTAAATTATTGAACGTGGAAAAAAATATCTTTGCATTTATCATGTAATAGTAGCTATACGGCATCATCTGTATTAATGGTGTGTGAAGCCATAACTACTTTATGAATATAATAATACAGGAAGCCTAAAAACATGATTAGAGTCTTCAAACTCTAGCATGGTAAGTATATTTTTTATACACATAAAATTTTCCCTGGAACATTCTGCACTAAGATTGCATGAGCTAGAACTGCCAATTAAATTCTGTGCTTCCTTCTTTCTCTCCATTTCCATTGTAGATATAGTGGTATTTCAGAGATTTCTAACAAGACAGTGTAAAACTATGAGATAAATGCAAAGACAGGGAAATGCTGTTATTTAGCACTAGAAACAGATCCACACTGGAAGTATTTTCATGCCTGTAAATGTTTGTAGAGTCATTGAAATCTCTGCAGATGACGTATTGGAGTTTATTAAGGACAGTTATTTCACCCGTGGTAAACTAAATGCAAAAATGTTTCTGTGAGTGACTTTACACTTTAATATTTCTACTTAATAGAGTATTTCAAGTGTGTATGCTGCAGCTGTACATACGTGTGTGTACCTGGATTACTCCTGATGTTACACATCTTTAAAATTTGTAAATAACACAGGCACTGCTTTCACCAGGTTCCATAAGCATCCCATAATGGTCTCCATTACTCCTCCGCACATTGTTGTGTAAGTATTTATTTACCTGTTTCCTGCCCTAGATTTTTTATCTTCCTGGGTAATAGGGTCAGATACCACTCACCTTTACTTCCCTGGGTTGTATCATATTGCCTGGCACACAGGAGTACCGGAAAAAATGTTCACTAATCAAATAAACAATTAACACATTTGGTATCCAGACTATTAAGAGGGCACAATATCCCGATGTTTTCATTATTCTAAAGCATCATAGAAAATGCCATAACAAATACCATTTGTTCTAGTACTTTCCCTCTTTCAGTGACATTGTAATACAATTATTTTACAGGCCTCCAAATGAAATTTCATTTATCATAGAGGAAAAAACCAGAGACCAGTTGTTTGAATTTATCAACCCAGAATCTAATCTCAAAAGAACCTACTTCTCCAACTCTCAGTTGAAGCTTTTTAAGAAAAGACAGGCTGGCTTAGTGTCTGGAAATTTAGTGTCTGTGAATCTCGGTTCCTGGACGGATGGAGACGTTCATTTCCTTTGTGACTCCATCTATTCAATCAGATTTAAGAGCTGAGAGTTTGAAGAAAAAGCTGATAAGCCATTCCAATTATATTTGAAAAAAAAAATAAATTGTGTTCTAACAGCAAATAACATAGGGAAATCTATTCCCATGTATCAATCCGTGGAGAATTCATTCAGAGACATTAGCCATTCAGGGATAAACAGAGTAGGTAAAGTCCAGTGATAAAAGTGAAAAAGACAATCAATTTAATAAATTTCCCCATTCTGAGGGAAAGCATTTCACGTTATTTTTCTCTAGCTCATCATTGCCAGGGATATTCTCCAAGAGATTTCTGATGGACTTTGTTCACAGGAGTTAACAGTTTAATTGAATATTTTAAATGGTCACAAGTTCTAATGGAAAGAGTATATATACAGGATGGTTCTTGGCACATTGGTCCAGAGCGATAGGATTATCACTTTACTAATCCTGGAGGAGGGCATGGCAACCCATTCCAGTATGCTTGCTGGAGAATCCCATGGACAGAGGAACCTAGTGGGCTACAGTCCATAGCGTCACAGAGAGTTGGACGTGACTCAAGCGATTTAGCACATTGTTACTAATGTTGACTAACTCTTAGGTGATTAATTCATTAAGAGGTTCAAGAAATATCTCTGACTTTTAAATATTTCTATTAGTCATCTATTCTGTGTATTTCTGACTGGTTTATTGTGTTTATCCAAATATACTTGTAGTACCGATAATAATAATTAGCTGCAACTGATCCTGATTAATTTATTTATTTTTCCAAACAGGTGGAAGCAATTCCCTGAAGCTCAAAAAGCATATTTTTCTTTCAATTATTCTCTCACTAGTTTGTCATGCAAACTGAAATTCCCATAGTGCATGTCTCTCTTTAAACTCAGATGATATTTGTAACAATGGGTATGTTAAATTGGTGAGAGAATGCACTGAACTACTAACACCTGGAATTATAAGAATGTGACACAGGAGAGGGAAGGTTTAATGAGGAACAGAGCAGAAGGAGAGGTGAGAGAAGCACTATACTTGTAGTTGGAGAGGAAGAAGCTAAAAGGCCTGGAAAGAAATACTGGTTCAAGAGCATGACTCCATTTGCGAAGACCAACTATGTTTTTAAGTGTCTAGTTAAGTCCAGGCATACAATAAATATGGTTACGAAGTAACCTGTTCATACACACATGTGGAACCTATAGCTTTGCAATTACACTGCGCTGACCTTATCTACCCTTGGAATCTCCCTCCTAATATCCCAGTTCTAGATGTCTACATTCTTTTCTTCTCTTACAAAACGATTGAGATTGCATCTCCTTATTCTCCTGTAACCATGCCTCCGTGTCTTCCAGTTCACATTATTCCCCTGCTGCTGCTAAGTCACCCCAGTCGTGTCTGACTCTGTGCGACCCCAGAGACGGCAGCCCATCAGGCTCCCCCGTCCCTGGGATTCCCCAGGCAAGAACACTGGAGTGGGTTGCCATTTCCTTCTCCAATGCTTGAAAGTGAAAAGTGAAGTGAAGGCGCTCAGTTGTGTCCGACCCTCAGCGACCCCATGGACTGCAGCCCACCAGGCTCCTCTATCCATGGGATTTTCCAGGCAAGAGTACTCCACTTGTTTTTGTTATTCAGTTGCCAATTCATGTCTGATTTTTTGTGGCCTCATGAATTGCAGCATGCCAGGCTCCTCTGTCCTCCACTGTCTCCCAGAGTTTGCTCAAATTCATGTCCATTGAGTCAGTGATGCTTTCTAATCATCTCATCCTCTGCCGCCCCCTTCTCCTTTTGCCTTCAATCTTCCAACTGCCTCTACTCAAAGTCAGGCTTGGCACTTCCTGTTAGCTGGTTTCTCTGTCTTCAAGCTCTTCCCCACAGATAACTTTCAGACCCTCTCCAACTGAATATCCTTCCATTCTCTGAAGCATACAAGTCAAGCAGTTTTCTCACTCTCTCTGTGACTCTCCTTTAAAACAAGTATGGCCTTGGGAAAGATCTTATCCTCCCTAAATTTAACCAGCTCCTCCCATGGTGACCACTCACCTAATGTAAAAAGATTCAAGAAAAGCACCCACATCAACTGCCTTCCATGGCACCTGATGCAGCTGATGCTCAGTAAACTCTCCTCTTTGCCCTTCGTCCAGCCTTTACGGTGCTTCCCATTCTGCCCCTCCTGTTCCTCATGAATCGTGTTCTTTCATCCTCCATTTTTCTGGACTCCTTTTATCTTCAGAAGTTGAAAGTGTGTATCCTCCATGAAACTGTCCCCAGATACTCAGCAGATGTCACCACCTTCCACCTCTGGAACCATTCTGTACACAGAGTCAGTAACATGCAATCCATTATCACTTATTCTCAAATTTCTATGTTTGCTAAGCCAGTCTCTGTAGCCAAATTAGAGGCTCTCTATTTACTGGACCTCACATTTCTTCTAGAACCCATCTCAGTGTAGAATGTATAGGGGGTTTGCCATGGTGTATCTGATTCATGAAGTGACCCATGACCTCTCAGACATTTTCATCTCAGCCTTTGCTGGAAAACATCTGCATAAAAGAGCATGTCTAACCACTCCACCTAAAATAGTCCTTCCATCACACTGCGCCTTTATTCTGCTCAAGATTTTCTTTATAGCACTTACCTCTACTTGGCTATATGTTAGCTATTTGTTATTTTATTTTACTGTCCACCCTGTTCCCATAAAAATACAAGTTACATGAGATCAGGCACTTCATTTTTAACATTTCTAATAACCCTAGGGACAAGAAGAATGTCTGGCACTTGATAGACATTGAAAAAGTGTCGAAAGGAGTGAATCCATTTAGAATCTAGTTTTCTGATTGACAATAAACAGTTATGATTTTGACTCAAATCCTAGTCCAAGTGAACAGGTTTAGGTTTTATATATCATTAAAATGAATAGATGGCTGTTATTAATAAACATGTATGTGGACAGCTTTACCAAAAAGGCCAGAATTCCCCAGCTGGATAGGAGGCTTTAATACGTAACTCTCTTCTTACTTTTCTGATAAAACACAGTACTTAGATATAAATGCCTTTCTATTAATCTTTTCTCTATCCACTGACTTAATGATAAACACAGCACAGGCCTGTAAAATGCTCATCAGTTATCAAAATGAGAAGTTTGGGGATTAGTGAACATTTGATGCAAGTGAAAATGGCTTTCCCATTCATCACTAATGACTCAAGCCCCATATTACTGTGCATGGTTGTAGTTCTCTCATCTCCCAAGAAGCTAAGGTTTATAAAGTGTGCTTCTGAAAGAAATTACTTTATGTCAATATTTAGTTACCATTATTAATGAAAAATACTCATACGACTTTCTGAAATGTTCTGTGAACATTTTTATTAACTGTACATAAATCCAGAGAAACCATGTTCCATTACTGCCACCTGTTCTTTTAGAAGTTTTTTTATCCAAGGCTAAGTGTTGAGTCATAATGAGAAAACCTGCTGAGTCAGAATTATTTCTCTGTGGGCTTCTCCCATACTACACAGAACATTCACTTTTCTACATAATAAAGTAGTGTGTGTATATATATATTATATATACACATACTATATAAAAATTATATCATATATATTTTATGTGTGTGTGTGTGTTAAGTCACTTCAGTCATGTCTGACTCTTTGTGACCCCATGGACTGTACTTTGCCAGGCTCCTCTGTCCGTTGAATTCTCCAGGCAAGAATACTGGAGTGGGTTACCATGTCCTCCTGCAGAGGATCTTCCTGACCCAGGGGTCAAATCCAGGTTTTCTGCATCTCCTGCATTGGCAGGCAGGTTCTTTACCACTAAGGCCACCTAGGAATAAAAATTATATCATGTGTATTTTATGTCTATATTATAAATTGAGAAAGGAGGAAATTGACATATGAATAGTTTTACTTAGGCATGATTCATGATATAAATCAATTGATATTCATATGGTCCATTGTCTGTAAGAATATGAATTCATACCCTCAGATCAGCAATTATCAAACTCATGTGCAAATGAATTCATATATGAGTTAAAGTATTTTATATCAAAGACTGTTTGTGATGAAGAAAGTAAATACATTCAGAGCTTCTCTCAACAACGTATAAAGGTTGTGAAGTGAAAGTGAAAGTCGCTCAGTCGTGTCCGACTCATTGTGACACATGGACTATACAGTCCATGGAATTCTCCAGGCCAGAATACTGGAGTTGGGTAGCCTTTTCCTTCTTCAGGGGCTCTTCCCAACCCAGGGATTCAACCTAGGTATCCTACATTGCAGGCAGATTGTTTACCAGCTAAGCCATCAGAGAAGTCCAAGTATACTGGAGTGGGGAGACTATCCCTTCTCCGTGGATCTTCCTGACCTAGGAATCAAACCAGAGTTTCCTTCATTGCAGGTGGATATAAGGGTTGGTTGGTTTTAAATGTCATGATTTGAAAGGGAATTGAGAAATCCTCTTATCCAGGCCTTGGAAGTGTTATTATCCCTTCTTAAGTTAATAAAGTTGATGCCCAGAGAGTTTGATTGACTTGCCCAAGATTATAAAGCTGATTTGGTAGCAGAAGAAGAGGCAGAACTTGAGTATAGGCTCTTTGTACTATGCTGAGTCACCAGAAGATGCTGTGCTTGTGTTGAAGCTCAGTCTTGGAGGATGGGTAGCACAGTATTGGGCATAGAAGCTAGAAGTTTCAGGGCATCATGAGACACTAAGGAGAATGGTTTGGCTGCAAGTGAAGTGAGAGTTAAATGTCAAGGATAAACTATATAGTGGATTTATACTTTATCTGATAAGTGATGGTACAATTTTAGAGTTTTTGTTTGTTTGGGTTTCTGGAGTTAGGGGAGTTGGGGTTTGCTTTTGAGTAGGAAAATGATATGTTTAGATGACTAAACTAGCATGGAGGTTCATGTTGAATAGAACAGGATATACACCAAGAAGCCAGGAGATGAGTTAGGATGCTATCTACAATGGTCTTGTTTATAATAAGGGCCTTCTACCAAGAATAGTATTTTACATTTTATGACCTTATGCTTTTCAAGCAATTCAAACACTTTTCACAAATATTATCACATTCATCTTTACAAGACTGTGAAGAAGGCAGAGGCAATTATAGTCATTGCATACAGTAGTGAGACCAGCAGCCTATAGGCAATATATTGTTCTCACTGCTAATATATTGTTGAACTGAGTGAAATTCTTAACAGATGTTTGAAAATCCAATGCCCTTTCCACTGTATATCTTGTTCTCTGTTTCTCTAACTGTTTATATACTTAAAACACAGATACAACTTTTCCTCAGTAAGTTATTGGTCATAATCATCCTCCTTTTCTTCTATGAATATACTGATTATTTACTTTTTTTCTTCTTCCTTTTGGTTTTTGTTTGTAGGTTAGAGATTCAACTAGAATGGTTTCTGCTTCCATAATCTTTTAAGAATACTTCATCCATTTGATCTAGCCACTTATTCACATTTTTAGTTGAAAAAGCTTCAGGAAAGAGAAATAAACATGCTCAGACTGCCGTGCCACCAGCAGCATTTGTGAAGCGCTTATCTTCCAGCTCTCTTTCGAGGGCTAGGACAGGTGATGGAGTGACTGGTGGACAGGTAGAAGGAGTCACCACCGCAAGGGGCAGAAAGCCCGCAGCCAAGATGAGCGTGCACCAGGAGAATGAAACACTGGTCTAAGCTTCCTGGCATTGTGTTCTTTGGAGACACCATCACAAGAGTTCATGGAAAGTGGGTCACATTCAAATATGTTTTCTTCATGGTTAAGAAAAAATAATCTATAAATATGCTCATGGCTCTTTAGGTGAACCTGGGCCTTATATGGAACTGGAATGGACTGGAAGAGGAACACTGACAAATTCTACCATGTGTAAAATAGATAGCTAGTGGGAAGCTGCTGTATAGCACAAAGATCTCAGCTCAGTGCTCTCTGATGACCTGCAGAGGGGTGGAATGGGCTTAGTGGTTGGGAGGGAAGTCCAAGATGGAGAAGATATACATATACCAATAGCTGAGTCACTTTCTTGTACAACACTGTAAAGCAATTATACCCCAATTTTTAAAAAATATGGGTGATAGAACATGACTTAGTGAATAGAATATGAGACACCAAGAGTGGAAGTCCTTGTCCGAATCTTTCACCAGCTCCCTACACAGCCTTTGTGATCTGGATTTCTCTTTCCAGTTAAATATGGTAGGACCATTGACCTTCTATCTTCACAGACATGATTCATTATACATGAGATAACTCTATCTTTTAGTACTTATTGTACAAAATGTAACAAAAATCACTAGTAAACCAGAGACTAACAATCTTTAAAGAAAACTTTTTCAGGTTAAACTAAGCATAAAAAGTTTATCTGAGAACTCTTTTTACTAAGAAGCAATTTTTCTCATAAAAAAATCTGAGTAAAAGTAAGAACATGTGTTTTCACTTGATGGACTATCTTACTGCTGCTGCTAAGTCACTTCAGTCGTGTCCAACTGTGTGACCCCATGGACTCCAGCCTACCAGGCTCCTACATCGATGGGATTTTCCAGGCAAGAATACTGGAGTGGGTTGCCATTGCCTTCTCCAAGGGACTGTCTTACTAGTGGTTCAAAAATAAGGTTGTAATTACCCGCATTCAAAACAGGTAAGGTTAGTTTTCTTAGGGAGCCTAGTCTACAGTGAACCATGGTGAAATATTAGAAAACCTTTTAATTATTAATTAACCGGACAAAGAGATGAAATTTGGTCAGGCAAAATGTCTCAGTAGTGCCTTATAGAAAATTATGAAGAAAGCCCCAACTCCACCTTATTACATGAGTCATGGCTTGAAGTGGGATGTTTGAAGGTATTCATACATACTCCCTCTTAGGGAAAGTAGATGAATGAGCAGATCTAAGAAATTCTGCGTTTCATATTTGGGAGTATGCCAAGAACTAGGGCAGAGGCCTGCAAGCTATTGTAAGTGTCAAAGCATATGTGATCTGGGAAACAAACCAGAGCCAAGTCATGTAAAACAAGGCCAGGATGATTAAATCACCTCCAAGGTGTAAAATATAAGCCAGACCTCAGAAACAGAAGCACATCAGAACCTTGAAGCCAACTTTCAAAGTAGAAAAGCAAAACAAGACTAAGCCAATTCAGGTATCATTGTTTGAGCAACTTCTTGAAACAAAAAGGCAAAAACTGATGCTTATTAAGAACCCAACGTGCCAGGCACTGTAACTTTCCTTCCAGAATCACATCAAATCTGAGCAGCAGTCGTAAAAGGTTGCTGATATAGATAATGAGGGCACAGGGGAGCTTTAGTAAACTGCTAAAGGTCTCTTAGCTAATAAACCATAAAATCAGAGCCGGGTGACTTCAGAGCTGGTAATTCTTGACTACTACCTGGTGCCCTGCACCAGGGAGAAAAAGCTATGAAGGAGACATGCCCACACATCTGTATGGAATTATGTAACAGCCCTATGGTCTTTTTGGCCGAACTTGCTTTGGGGTCTAGCACAGCCTGGGAACTTGGATTTGCGACCTGAGAGCCTGGTAAATTCGTCTGCATCCCTTGGAGAAACAGCGCACAGCAGTCATTCCTATGTGAGCATGGATACCAGCCCACTGAACTCTGTATAGTACAGGGGTCTCCATTCTTCTTTAAACCTTTGCACCCTTTGCTAAGAGCATTTTGCTAATACTGGCAGACCTCTAATAGGAGCCCTAGGTGATGTTTATGAATTCTGTGACATCTTCCACTGCACTAAGTCCAGTTTCATAACATTTAAATATCTGATTGAGATTAACATATACGCACTACTATGTATAAAAGAGATAATCAATAAGGACCTATGGTATAGCACAGGAAACTCTATTCAATACTCTGTAATAACTTACATGGAAAAGGAATCTGAAAAAGAATAGAAATGTGTGTGTGTGTGTGTGTGCGTGTGTGTGTGTGTGTGTGTGTATTTAGTTGCTCAGTCATATCCAATTCTTGGCAACCCCATGGACTATAGCTCCATGCTCCTCTGTCCATGGGATTTCCCAGGCAAGAATACTGGAGTGTGTTGCCATGCCCTTCTCCAGGAGATCTTCCCTACTCAGGAGTTGAACCCACATCTTTTGTGGCTCCTGCATTGCAGGCGGATTCTTTACAATTGAATCACTGGGAGAGCTGTGTAAATCAACTCTTCTCCAATGTAAAATAAATTTTTTAAAGAAAAACATCACAGCTAAGCAAAAAAAAAATCTGAACACCAGTGGAACTCTGAAGAGCCTGCATTCCCAAGCTGGAAGCTATGATCATATTAATAGTACTTTCTGGCTGCCGACCTCCCCAAGGATGTAGGAGCCCATTCCATCTGATTCCCTAGGGCTGGAAACTAGACAGCCATAGAATTATGTGAAGTCTTCGCAGCCACATTCACTGGCATCTCTCTCTTCTGCACCGTCATTGGAAGTCTTTGGCTGGACTCTGGATTTCCTTGGTGGAGGCTAATCCATCTCTCTCAGGCTGATTAATCCGGTCACTATGCAGAGTCTGCAGAAGGCTAGGTGATTATTTCCACATCTTCTCACTCCTGAGCTTCAAGAGCACAGTCATTAGCATACAGCAGCTCCTGGATTACTGTACAAAGGACTTTTCATCATGTTCTAAATCAATTGGAGGAGTTTCTTGGAGAAACTTATGATGCCGACTTCCATGTCCTTTATTAAGTACTCAACTCAGCTGCACAAAATCAATTAAGCCTGAACCTGTTATGCTTCCAGGTCTTTATTCCACTGGCAAGGGAGAATATACCAGATAAACTCATCAATTCTGACAAAATCAATTATATGTCAGGTAAAGAGCTTTAATATATCCATGACCCCAGGACAGTTAAAAGTGTTTAATACATCATCAAGTCTCAGACTACTGGGATCATTATTTCATAAAGCCAATGAATGGAGATATCTTGACTTTGGCCCTCATATTTCCAACATTCTGCTTAACTCTATTAGAGTCTAGAATTGGAATTCCAGGAAGACAAAATCAATGTCATGCAAATAAGAATTTCCAAGTGATTCAGGCCAGTTTTTTTGTTTGGCTGCTGCTAATGGAGAGATGCCATAGTAGCCACTAAACTTAAAAATCCTCCATTTCTTCTTAAAAATTCCTGTGAGTTCCCCTAAAGCTTAACTTATTGATGGGAAGTATGTGCAATGATGATTATTATTCCTTATAATTATTTTATTGGCATTTTGTGAGCACATTCAGGCTCTGAGTTACATACAATCAATTCTCTTTACTCATTGTGGTTATATTATATAGTCACCATGAATGCGAGCACTGAATTATCAAATACTGAACCAAGGCTCCTAAAGGAAATACAGGGTTAGATTCCTATGAGCCTCTGGTCACATCTTCATCAACCAGTCAATACATAACCTTGTTTCATGTGAGTTTCTCTTTAAAGATACCTTATTATATATTATTAAAGACACCTTAATATATATTGTTAATTCATTAATATTGACGTCATAGCCAATAACTCTATAACTTATGCCCGAAGTGAAGCTGGTCTAACACACATATTTTCCCCATAAGGCATATCCCAGCATAGATCTCAGAAATATCAGAGCATCTCAGCTAAACACTTGGGATGCATTTTAAAGAATGAATTCATCAACAAAACGACAAACATTTTTAAAATGTAGCAATAAATAGGCGTAAAACAGACACTAGTTTAGAGCATGAGAGCATAAACTCTTAAGAAGGCAAGCTTCATCTTGTTCAGCCTCTGCTGAGAATGTGAGCATAGATGGACTTAAATTTGTCACAGCTCTATGCATGCACACGTCCACTGAGCTGGGTATTACAAATTTATTACAAATAAATAAATACAAATAAATTTCAGCAAGTGGGTGAATTTGCAAATACAGCATCTGCAAATAATGAAGATCAACTGTATTTAGCAAGCATTATTTATTTACTCCTCATTTCAGCTTCACAAGGTGAGAATGGAGTTGAGATGATCATTTTATGGATAAGTAGATGTACACTAGGTTGGGGTTGTGTGAGTGAGGAAATTAGCCAAGGCCATACAGTTCCTAGGGTCTTCCCCTGTGGCTCAGATGGTAAAGAATCTGCCTGCAAGGCAGAAACCTGGTTTGATCCCAGGTTGGGATGCTGGAGAAAGAAATGACAGCATACTCCAGTATTCTTGCCTGGAGAATTCCATGGACAGAGGAGCTGGCAGGCTATAGTCAGTCCATGGAGTCGCAAAGAGTCACACATGACTGAGTGAGTGACACTTTCACTTCACACAGTTCCAATGGGCAAGAACAAAGATTAAGACCAGAGCTGTTTGACTCTATAACCTATTTATCACACAATGGCTCCATCACCCCTCACTTGCCAATATACTGTTATGTTTGAAATTATCAGATCATGCAATGTCATATCTGGAAGGTTGGAGTTATTCCTGGCTCTTACAGGACCTCAGAATAGAAAGTGAATTTCAACTTTTATTGCTTTGGTAGACTGCATTCTGGGGACCTCATACCCTGTCATAACAGGTCACCAGGACCCAAAATGTTTGTATCATTTCATCAAAGTCAAGCTGAATCCAATTTATATGATGCTGTGAAAAACTGGAAAAGAAAACAAATGGAGAAAAGCTTCACCAAACACAGTTTTTTGGTTGGGTTGCTGTGATTGGGAAGGTAGTTGTATCATCTATTTCCCAGTTAGGAAAATGGTAAAATGGAAAGAGCAACATTCAAGCTGGGGAAGCCGCTGCAGTTCTATTTGCATTCTTGCCATTTCTGTGCCAGAGTAAAACAGTGCACTTGAAAATTTAGGCCTCTTGCTGAAACAAAAAACAGCTCAAAGAGTCTGATGTTGATGATATCCCTCTTCTGAAGTGCAAGTGGGCTATGCCATCTATTAACTTGGTGGCTCAGACGGTAAGGATCTGCTTGCAATATGGGAGACCCAGGTTTGATCCCTGGGTCGGGAAGATCCCATGGAGAAGGGAATGGCAACCCACTGCAGTATTCTTGCCTAAGGAATTCCATGGGCAGAGAAGCCTGACAGGCTACAGTCCATGGGATCACAGAAATTTGCACACAACTGAGCAACTAACACTACTAACCTAATTGCAATTTTGTGAATCAACCAATAGAATTCTTCAAAATTATAGGAAAGGTCATATTCTTTTAATTCATTTTTGGATAACAGATCAGGCAGATGATTTGTGGTGTTCTGAAAGGAGCCACACAAAAAAAGTTTGCATCTAAATTATAATTAGATGTAGCTAGTCTGAGTCGACAAGCAATTAATTCTGTTACTTAGACCTCTGGAGTCAGTGATCCATGAATTGACATTCACTAGGTGGTTGTTTAAATCGAATCTTTGCAACTCCAAACAGTTCTTATTCATTCAAATTGGAAAGATGATGATAACCAGGAGATATGGGTGTCTGGGTTTATCAGTTTCAACTTGGTTTATGGAGCCTCTTAAATGAAAAGAGAACATAAGAGTCATAACCCCTTTTAATTTCATTTCTTACTATGGTAACTGGCAAGGAAGATAACCACAAAACCAGAAATCAAATTATGTGTATGTGTGTGTTAAAGGCATCTTAAGCATATATTTTTAATTTTAAGTAGTTCTAAAGAATGAACACTTGCATACAGGATTCAAGAGTTATTTGAATTTATTTCCCTTAATGACCTGATGGCAGAAGTTGTAAAACGAGGCCATCTGGATTGATCAGCATACCCAATCCTGGAGAGAACTCACTGAGCATTCCATGTTCACACAGAGTTCCTGTGAAGTTTCAGATGATGCTAGCACAGGCCAAATTACATGAAAATTGGCCCTGAAATTTCATTGAATGCATTTGAAAAGGCAATATTTCGATTAAATATGAAAGAGAGTCCTGTGGCTGTGGGAAATACCTAGGACAGTAAATGCAGCCACGGGATGGTGCCCTCCTCATGGTGCTGCTTATTTAGCTTGGTGCCCAGTTTATGTGAGGGCATCATTCAACTTTACAAGGACACCAGACTCAGCCACACTGCTTGAAGATGCTACTTTTTTTATTTCTGAAAAATGAGAACAGCTGAAGCCTTCCATGCTATTTATGCTGCACATAGGGTAATTGTACAGCTTTAACAGGGTAGAGACGGGAGAGCAATAAAGCTGCATAAACAAATGATATTGCAGCTTAGATAAGTCTCCAAGAGTCTGAACGCTTAATCAGATAGCTTGAAACAAACGTGTCTGCCTATCTGAGTATCAGCAAAGAAAAGTCTGTTACAGAAATTACTGGCACCTCGTGTTTCTTCTATTAGCCCAGCAGTACCACAAAGCCGTATACATATAAAGATGAAGTATTGCATATAAAGTTTAAATGTGGTTTGGTTCAAACTGATATGCCATGAGAAAAAGATGTAGAAATGTTTTCTCCAGTGGCAATGCCATTTCTTGTCACTTCCTTTTTTTTTTTTTTTAATTGGAGGGTCATTGCTTTACAATGTTGCGGTGGTCTCTGCTGTACATCAACTTGAATAGGTCATAACTTTATATATATATATATCCATCTCCCCTCTCTCTTGAGCCTCCCTCTCCTGCCATTCCACCCCTCTAAGCTGTCGTAGAGTGTCAGGCTGGGCTCTCTGTACTGTAGACCAGCGTCCTGCTGGTTATCTTTTACACATGATGGTATATACATGTCAATGCTACTTTCTCAATTTGACCCACCCTTTCCTTCCCTGACTGTGTTCACCGCCCATTGTCTACCTCTGCGTTGACTCTATTCCAACAAAATTTTTAAAAATATTAAAATAAAATCTTCAAAAATGTAAACAAAACCTGGGTAGGTGAGCAACCTCCATCCCAAGATGACTGCTGATAATTCATGCTCTTCTGCATTCCCCTTCACCAATGGATGGGAGCTGGCCCTGTGTAACTGACAGAGGATAAATGCTATGTGGCTTCAGCAGGTAGACCATCACGGACATTGCAGCTTCTGCTTGTCTGTTGAATCTCTCTTTCTAGGGGAAGCAGGCTACCAGGACTGTAGGACACCCAAGAAGCCTCATGGATTGGCTCCCAGACAACAACAGATGGAACCAACCTGACAGTCATAGAAGTGAGCCACTTTAGAAGTGGCTCCTCCAGTCCTGGCCAGCCAGCTGACATCTAACTTGAACTGTATGAGATACTGCAAGGGACAAGTGCCCAGTCAAGTTCCTTCCAAATTCCTAAACAGAAACAATGAGAGGTAACAAATGGCTCAGTTCCACTCAGTCTGACTGTGACTTGTTGTTCAGCACTACTTAACCATATAATTGATAAATAAATTGTGGTTCATCCATATTATGGAATATCCTATAGCATATAAAAATGATGTATCTCTACATATATTTGCAGTTATTTGCAGCTATTGCTGGTTATTTTTGAAAAACAAACTGCCAGATAGCATGCATTGTACGATCTTACATGTGTTTTTCTTTTTTTGTGTGTTTGAACTTTCTTCTTTTTTTTTTCTTTAATTAATTTTTAGTTTTTACTTTCTTTTGCTTTACAATACTGTATTCATTTTGCTACACATCGACATCATGGATAAAGAAAAATCCTAAAGGATATTTACCAAAATATAAATAGGAAATATCTATAATAGTAATAGATTTTCATTTTATAAGTTTGTAGTTTCTATACTTTTATCAATAAACTTGCACCAACTTTATAATAAAAAAAAGATGAAATCAATTCTAATAAAATATTTTACTTAGCTCAACATATCCAAATGTTACTATTTCAGCATGTAATTGATATTAAATTATGATTGATAAATTTTTGATGAACCATTCAAAATCTAGTGTGTATTTTACACTTTCATGACACTTTAATTCAGACTAGCCACATCCCAGTTGGCACTAGTGATAACCTACCTGCCAATGCAGGAGGCATGAGACGCAGGTTTGCCCCCTGGTTCGGGATGATCCCCTAGCAAAGGTCATGACAGCCCACTCCAGTACTCTTGCCTGGAGAATCCCATGGACAGAGGAGCCTGGTCGGCTACAGTCCCTGGGGTTGCACAGAGTCGGACATAACTGAAGCGACTTAGCTTGCACTCCACCACATTTCATGTGAGCAGTCAACACATGTGGCTAGGGGCTGACATGCAGGCCAGCACAGCTCTAGAGATGAAGGATCCATGAAGAGTTTGTGGGGGAAAGAATCATGAGATGAGGGGGAGCTTCAGATTAGTCATATTCTATTTTTATTTTTTATGCCTTAAATTTTTTTTCCATTGGAGTATAATTGCTTTACAGTGTGATAGTTTTTGCTGTACCACAATTTAATCAGCTCTAAGTATACAAATATCCCCTGCCTCTTAAGCCTCCCTCCCAAGCCTCGCTCCCATCCCTCTAGGTCATCACAGGGCACCAAAGGAATGAAAGTGAGTCATTTGTAGTGATGTGGATGGACCTCAAGCCTGTCATACTGAGTGAAGTAAGTAAGAAGGAGGAAAACAATTATCGTATATTAACGCATATATATGGAATCTAGAAAAATGATACAGATGAACCAATTGGCAGGGCAGGAATAGACACAGGCATAGAGAATAGACACATGGACCCAGCGGGGGAAGGCGGGGGTGTGACGAACTGGGAGAGAGCCCCATAAACTGTAGCCCACCAGGCTCCTCTGTCCCTGGAATTTTCTAGACAAGAATACTGGAGCAGGTTGCCATTTCCTACTCCAGGGAACCTTCCCAACCCAGGAATCTAACCCAAGTCTCTTACATCTCCCGCACTGGCAAATGGTTCTTTACCAGTTTTGCCATGGAAGGCAAAGTTGGGACAAGTTGGAAGAGTAGCTGGTTAGCTATATTCTTACATGAGATAGATAGGGAGAGATTGGGAAGGGAGAAAACATTCCAATAAAGTGTAAAAGTTGAGGAAATTCTGCCCTACAAAGGTAAATAGAAAAGTGGATAAAGGAACTACAGAGAAAGCTGATATTTACTGACGCTTCTTCTATATACAGTATCTTTATTCTTAAGACCATGTGGATAGAATTAGGTAACAGAGGAGACATTTTCTCTAATGTTGTCAGGCATACCATCCAAAAAGGGAAAGCCACACAGCTTTGAGTGAAAAGATCTTTGAGTCAAAAGACAGTCAAATTACATGGATAAATATATAGAAAAAAAGGAAACGTTTTTCAGTAAAGGCTTCTAACTAGAAATTTTCACCTCTCTCCAGTTTCTAGAGCTAAACACAGAAAGCTATTTATAATAAAACAAAAATGTCTTAAACTTTCTTTAGTACTGACAACAGAAAATACAGAATTCTATTTCACTGAAATTTGTAAACTGAGGGGGAAAAAAGACTTTTAAGAGTAGAGCAGAGAAGGGACTTCACCACTGTATTTGCCTTGGAATCAAAAATTCCAAAAATGTGTCTCAGGACACATTTTTTCACTAGAGAAATATTTCCACATGAGTCATTGAGAAATTATTGTTCTAGCTACAATGCTTCATAAGTATACCTTTTTTAAAAAATTTATTTTTAACTGAAGGATAATTACTTTATGATATTATGTTGGCTTCTGCCGTGCAACAATGTGAATCAGCCTTAAGTATACATCTGTTCCCTCTCTCTTGAACCTCTTCCCCAAACTCCACACCATCCCACCATTCTAGGTTGTCACAGAGCACCACGTTGAACTCCCTGTGTTATATAGCAACTTCCCTTTAGCTATCTATTTTACATATGGTAATATATATGTTTCAGTCTTGTCATTAGCCAGGCTCCTAGGTATAAACCAGTGTATTCAAGAGAATTTAGTTTTAGAGCCTTTTACATCCATTATCATGTGTGATTTCCCCCCTATTAATTCCTGTGACATAGCATTGTTACCTATATCTTTCATATGAGGAAACTGAAACTCTTTCAGAGTAGTAAGTTGTCCTATATTGCAGAGCTTAGAGGCCAAGTCAGAAATAAAAATCCCAGGCATTTGTATCCAGGTCTTAATACTTTGCCAGTACTCACCAGAGCAGATGAGACTTTCCAATAAATGGGAGTTAACCATGTCTTTACTTACCATGCTGTGTTTAGTCACTCAATCATGTCTGACTCTTTGCACCTCCATGGAGTGCAGCCTGCCATGCTCCTCTGTCCATGGGGATTCTCCAGGTAAGAATACTGGAGGGGATTGCCATGCCTTCCTCCAGAAGATCTTGCCGACCCAGGGATTGAACCCAGGTATCCCGCATTGCAGACAGATTCTTTACCATCTAAGCCATCAGGGAATCCCGTCTTTACTTACAGTGTCTACAATTCAAGAGACCTGGGTTTGATCACTAGGTCAGGAAGATCCCCCTGGGGAAGGGAATGGCAACACACTCCAGTATTCTTGCCTGGAGATTCCCATGGACAGAGGAGCCTGGCGGGCTGCAGTTTATGGGGTCACAAAGGGTGGGACACGACTGAGCAGTTAACACTCTCACTTTACTTACAGCCAAACAGAATATTTACTGGCCCTTGAGAGTAGACACTAGGCATTCTAGAAAAGAGAAAAATTTTTTTTAATTTTTATTTTTACTTTATTTTACTTTACTGTATTGGTTTTGCCATACATTGACATGAATCGCCACGGGTATACATGAGTTCCCAATCCTGAACCCCCTCCCACCTCCCACCCCATATCATCTCTCTGGATCATCCCCGTGCACCAGCCCCAAGCATCCTGTATCCTGTATCGAACATAGACTGGCGATTCGTTTCTTACATGATAGTATACATGTTTCAGTGCCATTCTCCCAAATCATCCCACCCTCTCCCTCTCCCTCAGAGAGAAAGAGAAATTTTTAAATGCTAGGCATCAAGATGAACAAGTGTGAGTGCATATGAGGAAAAAAGAGAAGAGAATTGATTATTTCATTTGCCTCAAAACCTGGCTGCTACAGCAATGAGCCTGTAATATCTCAGGATGGTAGAATAATACTAATCATAATATTCTGTCGCTAGTAAGATCTTAAGGAATAATAGAAAATTTTTAAATGTCAATATAAAAATAGCAGTATTTTAAAGCAAAAGGGATCATAAAGTTAATGTTTATGGAACTTTCTATTAATAACAATATGTTAAATACATTTTACATTTTCTGTAGTGAAATATTTTCTGTAAAATGTTTTCAGTTACATATGAATGAGACAATATAAAGCCATAAACTCGGAAAAAAAGTAGTTTCCGCAGTAATTCCCTTGACAAATATATTCTGAATACTTATGCTCTTAGCACAGTACCCAGCACATAAGTGCTCAAACTTATGTAATCACATTAACATTTTGAATAAAGGAAATGTCAAATTAAGAACATATGTGAAAGTATTTTGAGGACAATCAAACAATAAATAGAGGCACTATTAAAATGAAACAAGTTGTTTAATGAGTATCAGTTTTCAGATTTGCAAAGTTAAAAATTTTCTGGAGATCAATCTCACAACAATGTGAATATACATAACACTACTGAACTTTCCACCTAAAAATAGTTAAGATGGTGAATTTTATGAAATTTTTATCACAATTTTTAAAATGAGGCAACATGGTTGGGGAAGATTGCCAAGAAATCAGTTATAGATCATGTCATTAACACATTATCAGTTTTCTTTTCCCCCAATAGCTGCCATGTTTGATCTGGATTCCATCACTCTCTTCTTCCACAGGCATTTTACTTTGAGACAATCAGTGCTCCCAGACATATTGATGCTACAACCTTTCTATCTGCAGCCATTAAAAATGCTAAAAGAAAATAGTCACCATTCTGTAAATACAAAACCACCTTAGGAAACTGTCCTCATTCAAAAAAAAAAAAAAAAAACCTGCTAATATCAGCAGCCAGAGAAGGCAATGGCACCCCACTCCAGTACTCTTGCCTGGAAACTCCCATGGACAGAGGAGCCTGGTAGGCTGCAGTCGATGTGGTTGCTAAGAGTCGGACTCAACTGAGCGACTTCACTTTCACTTTTCACTTTTCACTTTCATGCATTGGAGAAGGAAATGGCAACCCACTCCAGTGTTCTTGCCTGGAGAATCCCAGGGACGGGGGAGCCCAATGGGCTGCTGTCTGTGGGGTTGCACAGAGTCAGACACAACTGAAGCGACTTAGCAGCAATATCAGCAGCAATGAAAAGTATTGACATAAGATCTCAGGCTCTGAGTGAAAGGTACATGGAAATAATGAAAATCAGACAAGCTGTCCATTAAGAAATTTCATATGGAAATTCTTCAATGTCATTTAATTCTACTTGTAGTTGCTTTCATGAGATTTTTGTTTCATAGCTTTATTGCTATATAATACTGAACAGTGAAATATAAAGTGAGAAAGAGTCTGCTGTTTCACCCATAGGAAGTCAAGCATCTGGACATTTCAGAAATAAATCAGTGATTAATATTTGACTCTACAGACCCATCCTGAGGGAAAGATCTCAGGCTCTGAGTGAAAGGTACATGGAAATAATGAAAATCAGACAAGCTGTCCATTAAGAAATTTCATATGGAAATTCTTCAATGTCATTTAATTCTACTTGTAGTTGCTTTCATGAGATTTTTGTTTCATAGCTTTATTGCTATATAATACTGAACAGTGAAATATAAAGTGAGAAAGAGTCTGCTGTTTCACCCATAGGAAGTCAAGCATCTGGACATTTCAGAAATAAATCAGTGATTAATATTTGACTCTACAGACCCATCCTGAGGGCATGTGTTCCTTTCTTTAGTCTAATAACCTAGAGGATTGTAACATGAGGTATGCAGAGGAGAGAACGGCGTGCATTGTTAGATACAGAGTTTTTTCAATAGCAATCAAATTTTCTTTAGTTTCAATACAATGCATTCCTTTTGTAATCAAACCGAGCTCCTGTAAGGTAGACTGCAAGCAGGAGCCTGCAGGTGACACAGCTCATTAGGAATCTTTTGATTCTCCCTTAAATAGGTCTATTTACACCACAGTTTGACTTCATATTGGTCTCGTTTAGTTTGTTGGATTGTTTCTTTCTTTAGTGTGTGCAGGTGAGCCTGAGGAGTTTATAAATGATTTTCTGAGCATTTGTAAAGGTGGGAGCTTCAACTTTAGTATGCTTTAGTATGATTTTCTAAAAGGCAGGTATTTCATCTTGCTGAAATGTCTTGATGCATATTTTTGATTAAATGAAAAAGCTAACTATTTGACAGGACAATAAGACATTCTACACTCATTTGGGAATAAATCTGCAAATTTCGGCTTAATATAGTCAGTATGCATATCATGTGGGGCTCCACCCATAGAAATAAATTTATATACCCATGAACCTGAGAGTGGTCTGAAGCTCTTAGCAGTCTGCAAGAATGCATGATGACTGTAGTAAAATATATTTATTCCACAAGGAGGAGAGAATTGATTGCTCTAGAGAGCTCACACCATAACTAATTCACGGAGACTCTTTCTTATGATGAAGATAAATATTCTATGTCATTCTGACCCATAAAATATACTGTTTTTACAACAGACTCATTGTAATAATTCATCTTAAATGTCCTATGGACATATTTTCCTGTGATTACCAAACAAGAATCATTTGATATTCTTGTTTTCAAAATAAGTTTGGGGATTAAAAATGATAAGTTGCATTAAGCAGCATTGTTATGTGTGTTTCTGAAACATAGAGATATAACATTATGTATAAGATGTAAGTGTTCCCTTCTTGATCTTTACCAAAGAACTATTATTTGTGTACATTCATGGATATTTTTGCATTTTAAAGTTCACTTGGGGGAGATACTGAAGCTGCATATAGGTGACTATATTTGCAAATGAACAAATGGACAGTAAACTAAACCCTAGTGACTTTTTAATCCACACTAGGATTAAAATAAATTCTTTTTATTTTAAAATAATTTTTTCTTCTCCTCCACTGCTTTACCACTACTCTGTCAATTTGATTTTTTTTTTATTGAAAAGTAAAGGAATATATTAACTCTATAGTCTTTGAAACATTTCTTTCATCCATTATTAAAAGTGTGTCATTTTGTCTTTTTTTTTAATTAGAAAGCTGATGGAAGTTACAAGTGCATAATAGAGGGTTTGGGGATAGGGTACTTGTGAAGGATTTTATTTATTTATTTTTTTTGTTTGTTTGTTTTTTTTTTTTGAAGAATTGATG
>SJXQ01004783.1:0-130483 GCA_006408695.1 Aepyceros melampus
AGTGAAAAAAATAAAGTGAAGCTTTTATTTAATAGTGAAAAACATTACATTATTATTAGTAGTTTCCATCCCCTTCCTCTATAGAACTTTTTAGAAGACTTACCAGTAATTGGATGAAATCCATTACCTGTTTAGAAGTTTCTTTCCTTGAGGTAACATTGGTCCATAACATTATGTAAGTTTCATGTATATGACATTATAATTTGACTTCTTAATATACTACAGCATGATCACCACCAAAAGCCTATTTTTCATTCATCAACATACATTGAGCCCTTTACCCATTTGCCCTTCCTCCAACACCCTTCCCCAGAGAGGATCATTCTTTAACATTCCCATTTTTTATATAAAAAAGTTACTTCCAGTAATAATTATGTAATGATCAGTAATAATCATTATTTCTTGATCTATTCTAAAGTTTTAAAGCAAAATCTATTAAGAGGAGCAAATGTAAGTTTTAAAGATGTTTTAAATTCAGTATGTACTTTTGTGTGAACTAAAATTTGTAGTTATCAAAATTATCATACCTCTCAGTTTGCATTCTCTGAATTTAAGTTTAAAACACAATTAAACTCAATATAATCATAGAGAATAACCAAATTGATATAATTCAAGTTCTGTGTAATTTGTCTTAACGGTTATCAGGCTGTCATTGCTTATTTAGATTCTACTGTTTAACTGCAGGAATACATAGAAGGATAGGAATTGTAGACACACACTCAAACTTGAAATGCTTTTTTACTGTTACAAATTGACTTTAAAATGAAGGCATATAGCTGAGGCCAAGTATCAACACATGGGGCCAATGATGCAATTGGAAGTACTCTGAACTAACTTCCATGTAGAATACAACACTTGTTCAAAGATATGTAATAACACTGTGCTAATTTGAAGTTTACATAAATTTTATTAAAGCAACAATAATCATAACATTGTTTAGCCTAACAAATTATGTGTTGGAGGAGGAGTATTTTACCACTGACTCTTTAGAATTGCATGTATATGGTGATAACAGAAGCTGAGTTGACTTTTATTGAGATGTATTAGTGCTTTTAAATTCTCTATAGACAATGCAACCTGCTTCTTTCCTGTACCTCTACCTTCGATACTCATGGCTTATATTAATAGTATGAAGACACTGCCTGTAATCAGCCACCACAAAGTAGAACTTCCACTTCAGCATTCTTGGAAAATGGTCAGAAGCTGACCCTACACATCCCCTACACAGAGGGGATAGAAGAAAGGTTTTTGCTCTTTCAAAATCCATAGACTAAGTAGAGTCTTTTATATTATTTTCTCCTTAAAGCTACCCTCTTCCTAAGAGTGCACTCCTTTCCCAATGGCTTAAAGGTAGAGGTACATTTTTAATCTATCTTATCTGCTTTCCCCATCTATTTAATTTTCCTCTGTTTACTTATATAAAATACCAAAATAAGATTGATTATATTCTTTGTAGCCAAAGATGGAGAATCTCTATACAGTCAACAAAAACAAGACCAGAAGCTGACTATGGCTCAGATCATGAACTCCTTACTGCAAATTCGACTTAAATTGAAGAAAGTAGGCAAAACCACTAGACCATTCAGGTATGACCTAAATCAAATCCCTTATGATTGTACGGTGGAAGTGACAAACAGATTCAAAGGATTATATCTGATAGACAGAGTGCCTGAAGAACTATGGTCAGAGGTTTTCTGACATTGTATTTTCCCCATCTATTTAATTTTCCTCTGTTTACTTATATAAAATACCAAAATAAGATTGATTATATTCTTTGTAGCCAAAGATGGAGAATCTCTATACAGTCAACAAAAACAAGACCAGAAGCTGACTATGGCTCAGATCATGAACTCCTTACTGCAAATTCGACTTAAATTGAAGAAAGTAGGCAAAACCACTAGACCATTCAGGTATGACCTAAATCAAATCCCTTATGATTGTACGGTGGAAGTGACAAACAGATTCAAAGGATTATATCTGATAGACAGAGTGCCTGAAGAACTATGGTCAGAGGTTTTCTGACATTGTACAGGAGGCAGGGATAAAGACCGTCTCCAAGAAAAAGAAATGCAAAAAGGCAAGGTGGTTGTCTGAGGAGGGCTTTTGTGTAGCTGAGAAAAGAAGACAAGCTAAAGGCAAAGGAGAAAAGGAAAGATATACCCATCTGAATGCAGAGTTCCAAAGAATAGCAAGGAGAGATGAGAAAGCCTTCCTCAGTGATCAGTGCAAAGAAATAGAGGAAAACAATAGAATAGGAAAGACTAGAAAAAAAAAAGGAATATAGGAAATAGGAAAGACTTCAATAAAAAAGATCTCTTCAAGATACCAAGGGAACATTTCATGCAAAGATGGGCACACTAAAGGACAGAAACAGTATGGACCTAACAGAAGCAGAAGATATTAAGAAGAGGTGGCAAGAATACACAGAAGAACTGTACAAAAAATATCTTCATGACCCAAATAACCACGGTGGTGTGATCAGTCACCTGGACCCAGGCATCCTAGACTTCAAAGTCAAGTGGGCCTTAGGAAGTGCCACTTACAAACTAAGCTGTGGAGTGATGGAATTCCAGCTGAGCTATTTCAAACCCTAAAACATGATGCTGTGAAAGTGCTGCACTCAATATGCTAGCAAATTTGGAAAACACAGCAGTGGCCACAGGACTGGCAAGATCAGTTTTCATTCTAATCCCTTAAAAAGGCAATACCAAAGAATGTTCAAACTAGTGCACAATTGCACTCATCTCACATGCTAGCAAAGTAATGCTCAAATTTCTCTAAGTGAAGCTTCAATGGTATGTGAGCTGAAAAACTCCAGATGTTCAAGCTGGATTTAGAAAAGGGAGAGGAACCAGAGATCAAATTGCCAACATCTGCTGGATCATCGAAAAATCAAGAGAATTCCAGAAAAACATCTGCTTCATTGACTATGCTAAAGTCTTTGACTGTGTGGATCACAACAAACTGTGTAAAAGTCTTAAATAGGAAGGAATACCAGACTACCTTACCTGCCTCATGAGGAACCTGTCTGCAGGTCAAGAAGCAATAGTTATAACTGGACACAGAAAAATGGGCTGGTTCCAAGTTGGGAAATGAGTACATCAAAGTTGTGTACTGTTACCCTGCTTATTTAACTATCTGGAGTACATCATGTGAAATGACAGGCTGGGTGAAGCACAAGTTGGAATCAAGATTACCAGGAGAAATATCAGTAACCTTGGATATGCAGATGACACCACCCTTATGGCAGAAAGTGAAGAGGAACTAAAGAGCCTCTTGATGAAAGTGAAAGAGGTGAGTGAAAAAGTTGGCTTAAAACTCAACATTCAAGAAACTAAGATCATGGCATCCAGTCTCATCACTTCATGGCAAATAAATGGGGAAACAATGGAAACAGTGAGACTTTATTTTCTTGGGCTCCAAAATCACTGCAGATGGTGATTGCAGCCATAAATTGAAAGACACTTGTTCTTTGGAAGATAAGCTATGACAAACCTAGACAGCACATTAAAAAGCAGAGACATTACTTTGATGATAAAGGCCCATCTAGTCAAAGCTATTGTTTTTCCAGTAGTCATGTAGGATGTGAGAGTTGGACTATAATGAAAGCTGAATACTGAAGAAATGATGCTTTTGAACTGTGGTGTTGGAGAAGACTCTTGAGAGTCCCTTGGACTGAAAGGAGATCCAACCAGTTCATCCTAAAGGAAATCAGTCCTGAATATTCATTGGAAGGACTGATGCTGAAGCTAAAACTCCAATACCTTGGTCACCTGATGCAAAGAACAGACTCATTGGAGTGCTGATCTGGGAATGATTGAAGGCAGGAGGAGAAGGGGACAACAGAGAATGATACGGTTGGAAGGACTCACTGACTCAGTGGTAATGAGTTTGAGCAAGCTCCAGGAGTTGGTGATGGACAAGGAAGCCTGATGTGCTGCAGTCCTTAGGGTCTCAAAGAGTTGGACATGACAGAGCAACTGAACTGAACTTACATAAGAAGAAACAGAATGCAAAGAAAAGTTGCAAAAGTTGGTAGCATAGGACAGAGGCTGCACAGAACAGGGGCATAAATCTGAGTAAAAGTAACTGGAAAATTGGGAAAAGTAAAGGTAGGAAAGATGGTGCTGAGACAGGGTCATCTGTTATAGGTTAGGCTCAGGCACAGCACTGATTCCCTATGACTCCCCTTGCACCTGGGTGCAGGAGTTTTCAGTGTGGAATATAGAACCCTAAAGGGATGCCAAATAACCTGCTGAGTTATAAGAAGTAAACAACAGAGCTTCTATATTTATTTTATTCTCAATCTTTAACATTTTCAGTCTGTATATGTTTTAGGGTAAAAATAATCTTACTACGTGTTTATAGCTTTAAAATGCATTTAAATGTATGCTTAATTTTTAAAAACTCATGGTGTATTTAAAAAAAAAATACCAATACCAAGAGCCACAGGAAGTTTGTAGGTCTCAAGGATAAGTTTCAGCTCTGTTTTTGGCTAGAGTTGGAGAGCTCTCTGATGAGGCGTTTAAATGCTGCAGTTTCATCTTGTGAATTCATATACTTCAGATATGACATGATAAATCAGTCAAGTCAATATTAGAGATAAAAACTGAGATGCTGGTAAAAATTGAGAGGCTGACCCACCATGAATAGAGATTAGTCATAGATTTGCTTGTAGATAGGGCAAAATGTCCCTCAAAAATGATCTTGGAATCTGCTCAATGGTTGCAAAGATACCTGATTAAGACTGCAGAGTTCTGCATCATTAAGCAGAGGGAAAATTGGTTCTGTGAAACTTGATGAGCTGATGTCTTCAATTAGCTGTGAAACCATAAAGTTTCTCTTCTCATCAAGCTTCCAATAAAGTGCAAGTCGTCCCTAAGAAGAGAATTTGTATTCTGGAGGCCAAAAAGAATATATAAAAATATCGTAGAGTGGCTGGATGGATTGATTTTTCCAAAGCTGTTGTCCCTCTGATAAAGACAACAGTATGTTTTTGGCATTATCTATCATCCAGTTAGTTGTGGCATTGCTTAGGTAACAGATTGAACTGTGGAGAGAGACAGAGATACTGAGTGGAGAATAATTACAGAGAGAGTCACTGGGGAGGAAGTAATGAAAGAAGAGCATCCAGGGAAGAAAATAGAGAAGAGGAATTTAAAAGAAAGAAGACAAGCATGGTGAAGGCTAGAAGAGGTACAGGCACATGGATTTCCCAGAAGTAGACGGCATTTCTTGGCATCATTTAAAGATTCCTTGATACCAGATTCTGTCTAATACACATCATAATCCCTGGCTTAATTCTAACTGATAAATCATCTTCAGGAACCCAGGAATAAAACATGGGATTGGGAAACATTTGGCTAGGATTTGACTCACTCTTTTCTTGGGATTCCTGGAATGCTGAGCTGGGTCACAGGGAGAAGGGAGCCACGTTTATCAAGGGGCCAAAGAGGTTACTGGGAGAAAAGGGATAGAGCCTCTAACAATTCACTTTCAAGTTCAAACTCTTTAGAACCTTATGTCTAGAGTCATACTTTTAGGACTAAGATGATTCAAAAGTTTAGGACTAAGATGATTTGACTCAAAAGTTTGAGGATTCAGATGATTGTGAATGAGCTCTGCAACACAAAAGGACACCAAGATCCCAAATGAGAGCCCATTAGGAAGGAGGAGGGAGTCTAGACTGGATGACCTGGGCTCCACACCAAGGATCAGAGGCTCACAGTTGAAACTAGTTCTGGAAAAGCCTGGAATCCTCTTTGGTATTTATTGCCTGTGATTTGATCATGAGCAACTTGGGAGATTCTTGATTGGGGGTGCTTAAGTTTGAGGTATAGTTTGGAGCAAAATCATGTTTCTGACTTGTTTATTCTTAGTGGTAAGACAACCTTAATGCCACAAATGAGTTTAAAGGTCTAATGATGAACACATAGTAGATCCATAAGCCTAAATAATTAGATATCAGGTATCTCTTCCCTGCCCACTTGTTTCTTTACCCTAATGTTGATGGCTTACTAGATTTTTAAGCTGCTTAAAAGCCAGAATCATTGCTTAATTCTTCTCTATCTCCATTACTCACGGTGTCTAGCACATGGCAGATGTCAGTAGGTGTTGGTTGGCTGGCTGAATAAATAAGTGGATGAATTTTGGCCTAAGAACTTATTATGTATTTCTTCCTGGTTCTCCCATCTAAGTACTAACCAGGTCTGACCCTGCTTAGCTTCCAAGATCAGACGAGATCAGGCGTGTTCAGGGGGGTATGGCCATAGACCCTGGTTCTATCATGAGACAACTTGAAGGCCAAGTTAGAGTCTTTCATGCTGTTGAAGTATACCAACATACATTTTGCCATTTTTTTAAAAGGATAATCACTAAGTTTGGGTTGAAAAAGGTCAACCCCACCATTCCTCAGATGCATGAAGGGGTTGTCCAGAGTCCCTGATTTTATACCACATGTTATTTTCATCCAGCACTACAGAGGTATCTAGCAAGCAGTTTTCTAAACCTCCCTGATCCATCTCTGCTCATAAAATTAATTCTAGCTTTCTTTTTTCACCTCTCTCTGACTTTTGAGAAAATAACTTTTTTTTCTTTCTTTTCCTTTCCCTCTCTCCCTTTTCATTTCCCTTCCTTCCTTCCAAAATGCACCCATCTCCAGTGTTCTTCCCTAGAAAATCTCATGGACGGAGAAGCCTGGAGGGCTGCAGTCCATGGGGTCGCAAAGAGTCGGACACGACTGAGCGACTTCACTTTCACTTTCCTTCCTTCTATCCTACTTTTCTCCCTTCCTTCTTTCTTTCTTCTCCCTGCCCCACGTATTCTGGCCTCTTTGACTAGTGAGCCATAGCTCTTATAACTTTTAAACACTCACATTTATAGCTAACTACTTGTCAATAGGAAAAAGAGACTAATATAATGACAATTAAAGACAGACATTCCATTAAGACATCTTCTTCTCCATTTTCTCTCCTAGATATTTCCAGAGGGAGAGGCAAGCAGTAGACTGAGTGGGTGAGAGAATGCCAATGGCTGATGACAGAGAAGAAATTGTTTAACATTATTAATTCACAATGATATACAAATGGAAATTGCTATGAACATCAATTTTTACCTCTCAGATTCTCCAGGGTTAAGAAAACAAGGAAAGCAAGAATTCTTTGGGGGTATTTTTCTGCTGAAAACATAAAATCATTAATACATTTTCATGGGAGGTCATTTGGCAAAATATCTCAAAGCTTTAAAATATGTATTTCTTTTGACCCAGAAGTTCCACTTTATGGGCTTAATCTTTTTAAAAAATCAGAGACATGCACAAAGATTTATATTTTTAAAGTTCATTACTATTTATAGTAGTGAAAATATCTGAAATATTTCAATAAATTATAGCATGTTATATACATGAGATATTATGTACATTATGATATTATATTTAGGGTCTGTTGTCACATTTTGAAAATCAGGGCACAGTATGCATTTTTTGACCCGATATAGACAGGTATAGGAAAATTCTGGGAGTGCCTTTGCTGATCAGATTAACAGTCATTCTCTTGGGGTGGTGGTATTAAGGGTGATTTCGGACATTTTCTTACTTGTAATTATTGATACATTCTACTTTTTCTACAATTATAATGGTTTATTTTCTTATTATTTTAAAAGGTGTCTATGGAGATGGAGGTGAAGAGGGATTCAACCAGGCCTCTGATTTCTGTGTATAAGTATCTTAGAGTCCATTCACTGATGGGAAACGTAGCAAAGTCTATTCCCCCATCTCCTAAATCTGACCTGACCTTGTGACTTGATTTGACCAGTGGGTGTGACAGAAATAATGTTGTACAACTTTTGGGGCTAAGCCATTAGAAGCTTTGTTGCTTCCATTTTATTCCCTTGAAGTGCTGCCATGAAACCACCACATAAGGAAGTTGGTCTAACCTACTGGGAGGAAGGAGGACTCACAAAAGACAACCAAGGTACCCTGGCCAACAGTCAGGACCAGGTGCCAGACACCATGAAAAGCATCATGGTCTTTCCAGGCCAGTCAACTCTCCAGCTGAATGCAGGGAGGTGCCTGAGCCCAGGTGAGTATGGCAAAAGAGCCTTCCCATCAACCCCTTCAGGTGAGAAATAAAAGATACTGTTGTTTCAAGCACCAGTTGGGGTGTTAACTCAGGAAGAGATCACGGAAACAGTGGCATAAACATTAATCTTAAAAAAGGAAGTTGAGGCTGGCTATGGTTGTCCATAACTTCCTGAAAATATTACCTCAGGTGTTTGTATAGAAGCTTCATGGCAGTCATGTACAGCTTGTGTTTTGAAAGGCTGTCTGGTGAGAAAAGATGATGGTGGTCTAGGATGGGCCAGCAAATAGGAGTGAGTATGTTTTTCTGTGTGCAGCTTTTCCTCACTGATAGAGCACACTTTCTCCAAAGTACCTGTGGATGGCTCAGGACAGGACCCCTCCCCCACCCCCATCGCTGCAACTCCTCCCCCACCTCGGCCTGGCTGTCAGCTCTCTGTGGATCCTCCTTCCTATCTATGGATGCTGTTGGAGCGGGTGTCTGGCCATATTCCTTTGTCTCCTTCAGAACTTTCTAACTACTGGAGCCTCCAGGGGTAGAGAAGGATTATTTTTGAAGGTATTCTTGATGTCTTTATTTCTTGTCCAGCAAAATGAATAGGAATACTAAGAAAAGTATTACTTAGGAATAGTAACAGTAATACTTAGGAATAGAATAGTATTACTTAGGAATAGTAATACTTAGGAATACTAAGCAGAAATGATAGAAAGATCTCTGTTAACCTAGTTCCTCTGAAGTCTATTTCGGGAAATTTTCAAGATATCCTCCCAACACTCCACCCGCTGGTGATCCACATACCTTATAGGAATGAAAACTCAAGGATGAGGCCAATGAATGTCTCAGAGTTCAGCCTGAACTCAGCACCAGAGGGATAGAAATAAATACCCTCTCCAGGGCTCTTGGAGATGATTGAATTCACCCCACTGTTCAAAAGACAGCTCAGTCTAAGACTGAGACAGTTGTGGTGGCTTACTTCTGGTCACAAATAAGTGACCTCATAGGCACAGAGCTGGGAATAAACCCGTCTCTCTGCTCCTCTGCATTACAGTTTATATGATGTTGTCCCACTTATTCCAGCCCAGTGAAATCTGAGAGGTAGGATAAAACACGTGGCCTTTGCTAATTTTAGGAACATTTCCCATTTCAGTGGGATCGTAGGTCATAAAAGACGAGAGTCCAAAGAGTTATGCAGCCAAAAAGTATTATGCAGTCCTGTAAATATGACCATCAAATAAAAAGATGGGGTTTCTTTCTCTGGATGCAAGACTGCCTGAGACCAGTAGAGAGTGAAGCTGCACAGCTTCAGTTTCACAGGTTGTGTTCCCAGCAAAGTTATTTCCAAATCCAGATGCCTGGCAATGGATGTTGTCTCTCTCCTCTCCTACTGGGTAATTGATATTTATTATAAAACTAAGCAGGAGCATGTGGGAAAAAGAATTCTGACAACTGCTAGTTTCAATATTCAGTTTTTTCTCAGTTCATCTCCCCTAGGCATAATACTCATGGATGTCACACTCACTGACATATTCCTCTGCTATCAACCTCCGTTATCATCATTTTGTTTCTTCCATGCCAAGCCCTGCCCAAGAGCCCTGTGCTAGGTATGAGGTTTCAAAGCTATATCAGAAAATATAAGACTATGAACTATTGTCACATGCCCAAACCTGGCAGTTGTGTCTGTAGATTAGAGTCAAGGAGTTGGTTTTGCTGAGGGGCCCTCCTATTTCCTGCTGCACTTCCTCCCTGGTGTGAAGAATTTCTGGCCCAGTATTAAGGGAAGAATTTAAGCCACTGGCTCTTTCTGAAGCTTTCTGATGCCAACCAAGACATCTGGGGTGTGACCTCAGCACTCCCTACTGGCATCAAGTTTGGCACAAAGCTCTGTGATGTCTGAGATTTCTTTAGTCCTGACAGCCTTTATTTCTCACTCATCTCACTATTCTGCCAGCCAGCAAGACAACAGTTCATGCTTGCATAAATCTGGCAAGGGCCCAGGATATTTGTGTGTATTGTGGGGGAGCAGCTGTCACTCTTTGTTGGTATGGAGTCCTTCCACTTGCTGTTTGTGGGGTCTGGCCTGGAGGTCTGGGGCTAGGGTTGGAGATCTGGGCAATATGTGAATCAAGAGCTGGCAATCTGCTAATCTAACCTAATCCTTGCTTTTGAAGAGATTTTTTATCAGGGTCAAGGGCTCTAAATGCCATATGTATGGAATTTAGAGCAAGAGTCAGGACCCAGGAGGTCAGCAGTTTAGCAGACCCTGGGACAAAGTGAATGGTAAAGAATAAGACTAGGAGCAAATGAAGAAATCTAATAATATAAAGAAGGCAAATTTTGGCAAAAGAGCTTGGCTTGTACAACATTTTGAAAAAAATTAAATCAGTTCACATTTAACCCTAGGGTATTTTATTTTCAAATCTAGATTCTAATCTCCTCTTGAAGCACCTTGTAGGTCTCCAGCCCAGGTAAGGTAAGACAATCCCATCCAGAGTTCTCTCCAACCACTTAGCTCGTCCCAGAGGAAAATGCTCATTTCAGGTGTGCGTTTCTTGGTCTTCATTTTCCATTTTCTTCACAAAGCATGAGGTGGAGTACACAGGACACACATTATCCTTTCCTCTGAGTTTTCCCCTGAGGAATGGTTCATTATTTAAATCAAGACTGCTGCTGCTGCTGCTGCTGCTGCTAAGTCGCTTCAGTCGTGTCCGACTCTGTGCGACCCCATAGACGGCAGCCCACCAGGCTCCTCCATCCCTGGGATTCTCCAGGCAAGAACACTGGAGCGGGTTGCTATTTCCTTCTCCAATGCATGAAAGTGAAAAGCCAAAGTGAAGTCGCTCAGTCGTGTCCAACTCTTAGCGGCCCCATGGACTGCAGCCTACTGCAGCCCTGCAGTCCATGGGATTTTCCAGGCAAGAGTACTGGAGTGGGGTGCCATTGCCTTCTAGAACTTGAGAAACAGAATACTATCTGACATTCTAATGCTGCTTCTATTTCATATTATGATTTATTGCTCCCCCAAATCCTTCCTCCAAGTCACACTCTTGAGCCTGTTCTTGGTGGAGAAATAATGTGTGAAAGCCCATGCTTGACCTTAGTGTCACCACTGTAGGGGAACCAGAACAGGTCTTCCAAACAATTTTTTAAAGGAGTCTTTTTAAAAATATCACTTACATTTCCATGATAGTGGTCAGACTTTCCAGTATCCAGTAAGAAAAGTTTTTTGTACTCACTTATTAAAAATCATATTGAGAGACTATTAAGAGTCCAGGATATGGACTGCCAACAAAGTAAACATAGTCTCTGAGAGTTGGACCGTAAAGAAGCCTGAGCACCAAAGAATTGATGATTTCGAACTGTGGTGTTGGGAAAGACTCTTGAAAGGAGATCAAACCATTCAATTTTAAATGAAGTCAGTCCTGAATATTCATTAGAAGGACTGGTGCTGAAGCTTCAAAACTTTGGCCACCTGATGTGAACAGCTGACTCATTAGAAAAGACCCAGATGCTGGGAAAGATTGAAGGTAGGAGGAGAAGCGGACAACAAGAAGGGATGAGATGGTTGGATGGCATCACCAACTCAATGGGCATGAGTTTGAGAAAGCTCTGGGAGATGGTGAAGGAATGTGAAGCCTGGTGTGTTGCAGTCCATGGGGTCACCAAGAGTCAGACATGACTGTGACTGAACAACAACTGCCTTCACAGACATTATAGTCTAGAGGGGGATAAAAACATTAACTATCAAAGAATGACTCACAGAAATAACTACATACTCACCATTTAGGAGTCAGGATGAGAAAGTAGAGGGAATCTCCCCTGTGGAAATGACATCTGTATGACTTGAGTAAAACTTGGTCCTGGGATGGGAAGGCAAAGGCCCAGAGCAGGAAGCAGCCCCTCCCACCAAGAGATTTCCACATGGGGAAGGCCAGGCTGGAGTGGGAGGGAAACTCACTCAAATGTAACTCACCTGGCTAGGAAACAATTGGCTGGAACTGGATTTTACATGCCAAAGCAAAGGGCCTATTTGGTTCTTTCAAGAGTACCCAGAAAACCTACAGGACCTGCTTGAGACTTCCTCCTAACATGGAGAGAGTGAGGCACAGAAAGCAGAGTTGACAGTTCATAGGAGAAAGAATAGAATTTCATGATGATTTTAGCTTGTCAAGTCCTGCTTCTTCTGCTGCTGCTAAGTCGCTTCAGTCGTGTCTGACTCCGTGCGACTCCATAGATGGCAGCCCACCAGGTTCCTCCGAATGGGATTTTCCAGGCAAGAGTACTGGAGTAGGTTGCCATTGCCTTCTCCTATTCATTCACTAATCTACACACTATGGACAGCTTATCTTCGACAAAGGAGGCAAGAATATACAGTGAATTAAAGACAATCTTTTTAACAAGTGGTTCTGGGAAAACTGGTCAACCACTTGTAAAAGAATGAAATTAGATCACTTTCTAACACCATACACAAAAATAAATTCAAAATGGATTAAAGATCTAAACGTAAGACAAGAAACTATAAAACTCCTAGAAGAGAACATAGGCAAAACACTCTCTGACATAAATCACAGCAGGATCCTCTATGATCCACCTCCCAGAATACTGGAAATAAAAGCAAAAATAAACAACTTGGATCTAATTAAAATTAAAAGCTTCTGCACAACAAAGGAAACTATAAACAAGGTGAAAAGACAGCCTTCTGAAGGGAGAAAATAATAGCAAATGAAACAACTGACAAACAACTAATCTCAAAAATATACAAGCAGCTTATGCAGCTCAACTCCAGAAAAATAAATGACCCAATCAAAAAATGGGCCAAAGAACTAAACAGACACTTCTCCAAAGAAGACATACGAATGGCTAACAAACACATGAAAAGATGCTGAACATCACTCATTATCAGACAAATGCAAATCAAAACCACAATGAGGTACCATTTCACACCAGTCAGAATGGCTTCGATCCAAAAGTCAACAAGCAATAAATGCTGGAGAGGGTGTGGAGAAAAGGGTATTGTTCTTTGGCTCCATCCCTTCATTCTTTCTGGAGTTATTTCTCCACTGGTCTCCAGTAGCATATTGGGCACCTATCGACCACTCTGACCATTCTCTCTGCCTGGCCAATTTCTAGTCTTGCGTTTCTCAGTCTCTCTCTCTGGCTGCTGAAAGTTTTGGACAAAATTTAAAAAAGAAAAAAGAACACGCTTCTTTGTCTGCTGAATAGATCTATTTGATCAATAGGCAAATTCTATTGATCTTCCTGGAGCTCTTAGTTGTTTCTTATTGGTAAATTATGGCATGTCCCTCAAGACTGCCCTAAATTCCCTGCACTGCCTCAAATCTAAAAATAACCTTTGATTCAACCTCAAGAAATGACATCACCTCCTACTCTCCTGGCTGTGAGACAAGGGGTACTTGACTGCTTAGGATCTTAGTTTCCTCCTCACCATAATGGAGAAACAATGGTTCAAGGGCTGTGATGAGGATTAAGTGGGCTATGTTTACAAAATTACGATGGTTTGTTAGTTATTATTATGTCCAGTAATAAATTATATTAGTGCATTATTTTTCTCCTCTGAATCAAATTTCAATAAGTTAAATATTGTTTAATAGGCTGTTGGACCTGAATGGGCTTATTTTGAACATGGAGAAACAAATTCTTTTCATTGTCAAGGCAGCTAGCTTTGTTTGAAAGATGAAGCTTCAAAATGTTGTTTCATTCTAGTAGTCTCTAGGCATGAGATAATTAATAAATCACACCCAAACTCAGTGACATAATAACCTCATACCCAAAGACAGTCTTTTGTTTCAGAAATTATTGCTAGAACAAAATGTTCCCGGTATTTACATTCTTGCTGTGTAAACAACAGGAGAATCTAGTCACGTATTTAGCTTTTAGCTCTTTCTTCCATGCTTACATATTGTTTACTGTATTATTCAGTGTTGGAAATGGCAGTCATTAAGCTGATTCCTACTTCAGTTTTTCTGTCATTGCTCTAGTCACCTTAAAAATTAGCTTTTTGTCTTATACATAAGACTCTCTAATTAAAACCAGACTCTCCTCATTTGGTCTTATTCTTCCCTGCTTCTCTCAGATGAATTTCTTTATGTTTAGAGACTCCTCGTTGTCATGAGGAAACAGCAGCAAACACAGGGGAAGAGAAAATATTAAAGGCATACACTCTCCTCAGTCTGCTTCCTGGGTTTGAATTTGAGTTTTAAATTCGAGCTCACATGTTTAGTTCCACCCTAGGTCTCAGCTCTGCCATCAGAAATAATGTGTTTCTGTTGATTGACGCCTTTATTAGTTTGCTCAGGCTGCCATAACAAAGTGCTTAAACAACAAGAATGATTTTCTCAGTGTGAGGCCAGCTGCCTGTGATAAAGTAATAGGAAAGGTGGGTTTCTCCTGTGGTTTCTTTCCTTGGTAGATGGCCATCTTCTCCTCTGTCTTACGTGTTCTTTCCTTTGGACATGTCTACGGCCTAATCTCCTCCTCTTATAAGGATGCCAGTCCCATAAAGTCTAATTTTGCCTTAAGTTCCTCTTTCAAGGCCCTGTCTCCAAAGACAGTCACATGCTGAGGTCCTGGGGGCTGAGGACTTCAACATATGATTTCAGCCCATGAAACTTATTGGGGAAAAGCAGGAAGAAATGTGTTTTTATTAAAAATTCATAGTACCTATTGATTAGATGAGCAATCCAGGCAAGCAACTCAGTATGTAACATTTTGAAGGAGGCATCTTTTTCATAATGCACTGTGATAAAAGTTTAATGAGGTGCTTTAATAAAAATATATAAAGATTTTTTCTGACTGCAGGAGCAGGACAGTAAAAATAGCAAACAGGCTGGATGTCCAAAGGGGTACAGTGGTTGCTTTGGGATCGAAAAATAAATTAGAAGAATGCTTTATTTGCTGACATAAGCATTCTTTCACTGTTACTTCAAGAATTAGAAGATAAAATAATGAACTATTTATGCTTAGTAAGTGGTGCCTGGAGAATCCCAGGGACAGGGGAGCCTGGTGGGCTGCTGTCTATGGGGTCGCACAGAGTCAGACACGACTGAAGCGACTTAGCAGCAGCAGCAGCAGGGGCCTGTAAATTTCAACCCAAGTGGGTCTCATGGCTCAGATGGTAAAGAAGTCACCTGCAATGTGGGAGACCTGGGTTCGATCCCTGGGTCGGGAAGATCCCCTGGAGGAGGGCATGGCAACCCACTCCAGTATTCTTGTCTGGAGAATCCCCATGGACAGAGGAGCCTGGCGGACTACAGTCCATGGGGTCGCAGAGTCAGACATGACTGAGGACTAAGGACAGCACAGCACAGCCCTCATACAGGGATATAAGGAGATAGGAGGGGGCAGTTAGGAGACTTCTGTTGCAAACAGTATCCTCAAAAACTGAAAAAAGATTCCAAATTAGTTTCAAATGCTTTCACATCCTTTAATCTGTGGGATAGACTTTTCTGACTGCTTAAAAGGAATAAACACAAGCAAGACATCTGAAGGTCAGGTTCAACGTCTGCCTCCTCTCCTAGAAAAATATTTTGGTGTCTCTTTCCCTAACTGGGAAATCCTCATCTTTGCATCTCTCATTTGGCCAAATATCATACAGTTCTCCTGAGGATTGTCATTAAAACATTTAATTCATGTAATCACAAAATCTTTTATTTTATTCTAAGAAGGAAGGACACTGAAGATTTAGGCCAACCTTCTCCTTGATTTAAAATTATTCACAAGTAGAGTTTTCTAGATCAGCTGGAGCAGTCTATCACCCAGTCACATTTACTCAATTTATTTTTACTTGCATTAAATAGGTGTGGTTTGTATATTA
The DNA here is from genome assembly GCA_006408695.1 of Aepyceros melampus. Lineage (NCBI taxonomy): Eukaryota > Metazoa > Chordata > Mammalia > Artiodactyla > Bovidae > Aepyceros > Aepyceros melampus. Next base: position 15,910 of record SJXQ01004783.1, read on the forward strand.
TGTTAGTGAATTTAAGTAAGTCACATAAATGGGTCTGCAACATGCCCAGAAGATAATTGTTACATATTTAAATAAATAGAACATGCAGTCTTGCACTGTTCCTGTAAAAATCTCTTCTTCATTCAAAACTATTTCTGGTTACTGTTTAATACTGCATTTGTTGCAGCACCATCCAACAGATGTTTCTGGGATGATGGAACTGTCCCAAAATACCTTTACTAATACACAAATTCTGAGAAGTGAGCAAGCTTGGATAGCTCATTCATTCAGTCACTGAAACACTGGCTAAGAGCCCAGTGTGGCCTAGATAATGTGTCTAAGAACTGGGCATATAATGGTGAACAATATACAGTCCCTGCCTTTGAGGAGCAAAAGAGCTAATAACTCAGACAAACTGGAACACCAGAAAATAGTTTGTTATAGGGGCTGAGGAAGTACACAGAGGGACATCTAACCCACCTAAGTAAGGGGGGTTGGGGATTCACAACTTGCAGCATGCTTTGTACTTCAGTGAATTACTCACAGTAGGCCTGGCCTCATTCCCCACTTTAAAAAGGAGGAATCAGTCTCAAGGGGTTCTGTGATTTACCCAAGTCCACATGAAAACTACTCAACCAGATGGATTTAGTTGAAAAATTCATATGCTTTCGACTGCTTTCTCAAAATGCCAATCAACATTTCTTCAAAGTTGATTTTTAAAGTCACCTAACTTCTACCTGTCACTATAAAAATAAAAAAAGGGATTTTCAAATAAGGTAAGAACAGTGAGGCAACTACTGCAGTACTTTACTTTACATTAAATTAAACCTATGCTGCTGCTGCTAAGTCACTTCAGTCATGTCCACCTCTGTGCGACCCCAGAGACAGCAGCCCATCAGGCTCCACCGTACCTGAGATTCTCCAGGCAAGAACACTGGAGTGGGTTGCCATTTCCTTCTCCAATGCATGAAAGTGAAAATGGAAGTGAAGTCGCTCAGTCTTGTCTGACTCTTTGTGACCCCATGGACTGCAGCCTACCAGGCTCATCCAACCTATGAGTGATTAGTTAATGGTGCATGCATAGGCATATTATTTGTAGTGGATTAAATTTTGCTTGTTATTCTATCAAAAAATAGTGGATGTTATAAACTTTGTTAAAAAGCAGTTGCTGCTGCTAGGTCGTTTCAGTCGTGTCCAACTCTGTGAGACCCCATAGATGGCAGCCCACCAGGCTCCCTGTCCCTGGAATTCTCCAGGCAAGAACACTGGAGTGGATTGCCATTTCTTCTCCAATGTATGAAAGTGAAAAGTGAAAGTGAAGTTGCTCAGTCGTGTCCGACTCTTCGCGACCCCATGGACCGCAGCCTACCAGGCTCCTCCGCCCATGGGATTTTCCAGGCAAGAGTACTGGAGTGGGGTGCCATTGCCTTCTCCAAAAGCAGTACTTCAACTTAAATAATTCCACTTAACTGCTGTCCCTTCATCCTTGCACTACTGACAAGTAAGTGAGTTTTCAAGGCTCAATTCTTGAGCTTTGCAAAACTATCTGATAAAATTTTATTGAAATAGGCATCTTTCTTCAATGACTTCCTAGAATCAGAGTGAAAATAAGCAAGAATCTAAAGGTAAATAGAAACCACAGATAGTGAAAACAATCTTTAAATAGCAGAAATCAATTTTCTAAGGAAGGAAGGTGGGACAAAAAGTAATGGAACAAGAACATTTTTATTTTGAGCATCTATGATGCTCGTAAAAGGAAAGGGAAAGGCAGATTGTTTCATCTGTGGGGCCACAAGCTCAGTACTACAACAGTGTAAGAATACTAGCTACATTTATTACTATCTTCCACATTCAGCTGGATGGTTCTCACTTGGGGTTACTCAAGCACTCATGGCCAGATGTTGGCATCTAATGGCTCAGCTGGGCTGGTGGTCTGGAGGGCTCACGCACATTGCTAGCCATTGGCTGGGAGCTTAAATAGGACTGTTCACTGCAACAGTAATGTTTTTCATGAGCTTGGGCTTCCTTCAGTATGGTGGCTGGATTTGTAAAAAGGGTTTCACAAGACCAAGTATTATAAGAGACCAAGGAGGAAGCTGCAATGTGTAACATCACTTCTGCCACCTTCTATTGGGAAAATAAGTAACAAAGGTCAAATCAGATTCAAGCAGAGGAAAACTGATGGGGAGTGACAAGGTCACATTACAATAGAGCATGCGGCTGGACCAAGGAAGCAAGAGGTGCCTAGGAAGAAGACAGATCTTATTATATCCATCTTTGGAAAATACAAATTGTCACAGTCTTGTCTCCAGGTACAACAATTCACATCACTCTTACATGTGACATATAATTACTTCCCAAGTCTCATCAGCCCTAAATCCAGATCTTGTCATTTTATCCAGTGAGAGAAGGATGTCTCCTCAGCTCCGGGTGCAGTTCTTTAAGTACAGCTCCATGGGAACAAATCTCCTTTTCTAGCTACTCTACCACATTGTCCACCCCACTCTGCCCTCCCCCCGAAGTTCACCTAAGCCCTCTGCAGTGGCAATGCAGGTAGGGAGAATGGCAAAATGGGACAGGCTGTCTACATTTAATACAGTCCTAAAAACACTTGTCCTCTCTGGACCTGGCTCTTTCTCTGTGTGCACTTGGCGGGGCCTTCATGTTCCCATTCTGAGCTCCTCAGACTGCAGCTGTGGTGTCTGGGCTGTCTGCTTCTTGCAGACTCACTTTGCTGGTATCTCATCGCCCTCCTAGCCAAGTCTCTTGAACAGGAGTTAAAATGACTAGTGGCTTCCAGCCCAGTTGAATTAAATGATACTCCCCCTTAGCTCAGGCGATTCCACCAAAATGATAAATTGATTTATTTATTTATGAACAAAGATAAAATGTAACCCACTACCTTCCCTCCCATTTTTCTACCTCTAGTCCCATGGTAGAATGGTTTCATTGAAGGAACATTTTTTTCCCCTGGAGAGAACATGCAGGTTGCCAGGCATCCAGGAAGTATTAATGGTTTCTCTTGACAACAGCTCAAGTCTATAGGGCCTCACATCTCTTCAAATGAGAAGAGTTGGAAGAGTCAGTTTGGGTTTCCAAAAAGAAATGAATGTCATGTTAACTGTATTGGCTTTGGTGTATGTCCAGGACTCAGAACTCTTAAAAAATTTTCTTCTGCTATTTCTCAAGTTCCTACACACCAAAACAATGCCTTCCTGATCACTGCCCTCAAGGCTGCAATATCAAAAATTAGGATCATCTCTCATTGCTTTATTCCTTCTCAAGCTCCAGGCAGAAGATTGAGGTCCCTTTATTATAGACTCAACTACTTTATTTAATGAAAGTAATACATTAGAAAAAGTAGAACTTTAAGCCCCAAACACTAAATGAGACAAAGATGACAATTTAATTTATTAATAAAAATGCAATCAATCAGAAAGATAAAATAGTGATGAAAGTTTAGACCCTGATTAACAGAGCATCAAGTACAGGAAATTTAAAAAATAATACAAATCAAAGGAAAATTGGGAAAAATAGAGTAGAAGACAAACTCCTCTACAGAGGTTAGCATTTCAAATGATAAAATAATAATGATAATGACAATAACAAGGATATTAAAGATTTGAAAAATAGTTAACCCACGTGATTTAAAGTAGATGCCATGCTCTTTGATGCCTCTCTGGTGTAAGTTACCATTCCATTTGGTGACAAAGCCCCTTCCTGCCTTCTCCATTTACTCATTGTAAGTCCTTTCTCAAATGCCAATTGGTGCTCAGTGATGTCTTATTGTCACCTGGATTAAGCATGGCATCTTATAAATGCCTTTGTCCTACACTTATTCCACTGCATGTTCTAGTATGACTGGTTATATTCGTGCCTGGGTTCTGGTAGATCAGAGAGGCAGCAGTAATCTCATCTCTGTATTCTCATTATTAGCACAATATTTGGTGGCTGTGGTGAAAGAAAAGGTAGCAATGCAATGCGAGCACAGCCCACTTTATCAGTATAAGTGGGGGCAGCAATGGAAATAGTCTCTCTCATCTGTAAAGCCCATTAATGGGGGTGAAGCAGAGCTGAGGGAAACCACAGTCTGTGCAGTGGCTGGCCCTTTGAGGCTGTAGCAGCCGTTACACTGAGATGATTTAATTCCTTCTCAAAACAATACACTCACCTCAAGTGCTCTATCATTTCCCACCTGTGAGGGAAATAGCATCAGAGAGAAAAGTTAAAAGCAACTTAACAGTGGAGAACAAAGTAGATTGAAGATATTTCAAGATTGGGGTTGACAAGGAGAGGATATATATAGGCCCAACCACAGAGTAAGGTGTTATTCCCACTCCTGAGTAAAACGCGGTATCTAGACAGGCCACTCGGGCCTCTAGGCACAGGCAGCTCGGCTTTATGAGCCAGTGTGGTTTGAGGTGCACCACCCACACCCCTTCCCAGTCAGTCTGTGCAGCTGAGAATGAACCTGCCCAACTGCACTCCTAACTCCCTGCCCCCCACCGGAGGAAATGGGCAGTGCGTGGCCTGTCTGTGGGTGTGCTGGGCTTGGATTCTGCTCTCCAACAGAGGACAGGGGCACTGGGAGTGGGGTTGGAAATAGGTCTCCTGAATGCTTGCTTGTCAGAACTAGCACCCTGGGTTTGAAGAAGCTTCTGAGAAGTGACTTGTCACTCTCACCAGGCAGGAAGAAACTTCTCTACTTGTGCTTTGCCAGGTCTTCTCCAGTTCCCAGGTGTGGGCCCCCTGCTTACCTGCTGAGCTCTCTTCTCTGTCATGATGGTGACTGATGGGAATTTCCATAAAGAAACTGATGCAAAACAAGAGGAAATTAAACAGGGAGCATGATAGCAAAAGCAAGCTACAGGTTGAAATTGTTTTGTTCCCGAAGAGTTTGTGGAAGGCCTACTTGAGATGATCTCTTCCTAAGGTTTCTCCAAGGAGGCTTTTCAGGGAAAGCTTAATGGATCTTCTTACTGGTACAGTAAGGAATTTGGTGGTTTGGTATAGTCACATGTGAATGAGCTGGTGAAGAAAATATTGCTGTAGCCAAATCATATCCTTAGAAGAGTTTGTTCTTTGTCATTCTTCTTTGTTGTGATTCTTGTATTAAAAAGCCCTGAGGTCATGTAAGTAGAAATCAATCCAATACAGCAGCTCACAGTCTGGTTTGGCAGCCAAATGGTAATTTAAAAGATTTGATAATTTAATCAGTCTCTCAATGGACCTTGTAAAAGGAAAGTCTAAAGCAAGGTGAGGATGTTCTGAAACCCTCTTTTACCATCATTCTCCACTCTGTATCCTCCACCCAAGAAGTGTCTGTTTTCTTCATTTCTTTCTCTTATGCTGAACTCTCTCAACTGCCACTGGCCTCCAATTCTTAGAGCAAATGTACACAACCTTAGTGTCATTTTAATTCCATATTAGACACGCCAATGAAGAATTCCCACTGGTCTTTCTCACTGTTCCCTCCTCATTACTGATTTCTTTAGAACCAAGGAGGATCCAGGAGATAACTTAAAATGCAAAAAAATCTTTGGAATCCTTAAGAATGAAAATTGAGAATGTTCACAAATTAGTCAATTGTTCATTAGTAAAATTTCTATTTTTCTGAAACTAAAAGAAAGAAAAGAAATCTTGATGAGGAATTATTCCCTAAAATGCACAATCAGCAGGATAAAATTGCCTGATATTTTTCCTCAAGTTTAGTTTTTGGTGATTACTTTGGAAGGTGGGCCTTGTAAAAGAGGAGACAATCTGAGGAAGTGTTGTGCTGTAGACAAGGTTGGATTTAAAATTTTGCTTGATTGTCATTGAGCTGGATGAAAATACAGACATGAATGATCACTTTATTTTTATAATTACATTTATACCAGTAATATCTAATGTCGGATTAATTTATCATGTACTTGATGGTAAAATAACTGATAAAACTTTAGCAACAGTTTTACCAAGCATTCCATTATTGAATGGAACGTATGTACAGATATGGGAAAATTGGTGCCAAACCTGTAAGACACGTGAATTCCAAAGTGGATGCTCACATGGCCACTAAATCCCTCAAATGTAGCAGCAAGACACTTTGCTCAAAGTCTGCCTTTGTATGTCCAAGAGAGGGGTAAAAATCATCAGTTTAAAAGAGGAGCATGTGTGTTAAGTCACTCAGTCATGCCCAACTCTTTGCAATCCTTTGGGCTGTAGCCAGCCAGCCTCCTCTGTCCATGGGATTTTCTAGGCAAGAATACTGGAACAGGTTGCCATTTCCTTCTCCAGGGGATCTTCCCAACCCAGGAATTGGACCCATGTCTCCTGTGTCTCCTGCACTGCAGGCAGTTTCTTTGACCCACTGAGCCATTGGGAAAGCTCTTAAATATGTTAATACTTTCTAAAAAAGTATTTTGCTATAAAGATATACATTTTCTTAGCCAGGACAATTTGCTAGTCAGAGCTTCAAACTGAAGATTGAATTGCTGTTTTTCCTTCATTAATAAAAGAAAAATCCACCATGGCAAAGGGTAAAATAGGGAAACATATGAATTTACTTACCATTTTGAGAATAAATTTGTAATCATAAATTTAGCTTATTTAGCAGATTATTCTTCAGGGCTGACCCTTCAACACATAACATATGGAGTACACTGTGCATATATATTAGCACAAGACAAATGCAAACAAGGAAATGTTGAAGAGGTGGGTAAGAATTTTGATGATAGCGAAATGAATCACTTAGGACTCATGTCATTTATTGTTGTTGCTCACTTGCTCAGTCGTGTCTGACTCTTTGCGACCCTATGGACTGTTCTGACTCTTTGTGGTCCCATGGACTGTAGCCCACCATGCTCCTCTTGTCCATGGAATTCTCCAGGCAAGAATACAGGAGTGGGTTGCCATGCCCTCCTCCAGGGCATCTTCCCTACCCAGGGATCGAACCTTTGTCTCCTGCATAGCAGTCAGATCTTTACCGCTGAGCCACCAGGGAAACTCCATACACAGTGTTCTCTCTCCTCAACTCATAGCTGTCAATAGTTGAACCACTGAGTGCAACAACATTTTACTTGTGAGACAAGAAGACATGCACACAAGTCTCTTTTCCTTCTGGCCACCTTTTAAACATTGTTTCTGTGTTATGAAACAAATGTCAACATATTATAAAGAGAATATACTAGGATGTATCCAAGAAGCTGAAAGAAATTTCAATTAGAATAATTCTGCTCCCAGGCCACAGGAAGAGGAAAGCAAATCCATTTCTGCCAACTTAATAACCTTGGGTCCTTTCAAGTTCCAAGTCCATTGCCAGGAGAATCAAAACTTTCATTTTGAAAAAATTTCTCAATAACAAACATGAGGCAGAAAAACATTATAAAAACAGTACATCTGAATTAAACACATTTAAGAAAGCATTTACAGATATGAAAGAAAAAAAAAAACCACTGAGGGGGGAAAATATGGAAAAAAAAGAACAGAAAGATTATAATTAAAGACACACTGTGTACCCAAGAAAATTGACCCAGACTGGATAACTTAAATATACATATGTATCATATGTATGATATGTATAATAATACAAATCAGTAAAAAAAAAGATAAGACAAAAAAAAAATCTGACAGATAGTGATAGATAGTAGAGAAGGAAATGGCAATCCACCCTGTGTAAGTCAATTACAAAGGAAAGAAAATCATATTTTTATTAATCTTCAACTGCTACATATATATAAATTAGCAGAAGAGCAACATTTTCAAGAAACACAAGTGGAAAAAAAAATCGTAGCCAACGAGTTTCACTAAAATTTTCTTCAAGCATTCAAGGCTCTGGAAAATAAAATTTAAACATAAAAGAATCCAGGGATTACTGTACTAAGGTGCTATACTTGAAGAATCAACCAGAGGATTAACCTTATTCATCAACAAGATGACTGGGAAAACTGGCAAAGGAACTGATGGTAAGCAAAAGATACATTTAATTATAGGTCCACATGAAACACCAACATGAGAGGAAAAGTATAAAGGTAGTAGGTAAAAACTTTGAAAAATTCAAACTTGTGTCAAAATAACAAGGAAAAAAATGAGTGGAGAAGGGAGAGAGAAGGAGGAAGAAGAGTGATTTTACCAATTACTGCAAAAATAATAAATAGACTCAAAATGTATCATCTAAACTAAAAAGTACAAATAAAAGGCATTTTGAAAAATAAAAAACATAGTAAAGAAATAAGTATAAATTTAAACACTAGAAAAAGAAAACTTCTTAAAACCCCAAAGATATTTTTTAAAGTATATAAACTAATCATTTAGGGAAAACATACAATAAATGTGTTGCAAAGAGTAAATATAAAAATCCAGTGAAAGAATTAAACATATTGGTGATATCAATAGATCAAAACTGTTTCAATTCTCTATCAAAACAAAAAGATTATAAGACTGAATTACCAGTAAAACCCTGTGCCATATACAAAAGCTACCTTTAAAAGAAAGTGATTAAGAAAAGCTAAAAATTAAAAGATAGGCAAAGTACTACCAAGTTTTATATATTATATATATGTATATTATATAATGTACTAATAAAGCAGTTTGAAATGCTGTGGTGGTAAAAATTGAATTCAGTCCCCAAATTTAAATGCTACACATGGATTTTTTATAATGGTGAAGGATATGATTCAGCAAATTTATTTATATTCCAGATAACATAATAATCATTTTCATGAAGCAGAAACAAAAAATGCCAAAAGAAATAGACAAAAACCTCATTTTTATTGTGGATAGAAGTCATATAAGATAAAATTTACCTTCGATTCATGGGGTCACAAAGAGTCGGACACGACTGAGCGACTGAACTGAACTGAACAAAATTTTAGGTGTACAATATTGTTAATTATATACACATAGTTATACCATAGATCTCCAGAACTTTTCCATCTTACATGGCTGAAACTCTATACCCATTGAACAGAAACTCCTGATTTTTTTCCTCCCCGTCAGCCCCTTGCAAATATTCTACTGTCTGCTTCTAAGAGTTTAAATAGGACAATTTTCATAGAAGAAATAGAGAAAGTTATCAAAGGACAACTTCACAGATATACCAGGAGCAGACAGTTTCACAGGAGGGAGTGTTCAACCTTTCAAAGAGCAGATAATTTCAATGCTATGAACCTGTCTCCGGTACAGAGAAAAGAGGAAAAAGTTATCAAATTTCCTTTTATAAAGCAAGTGTAATTCTGACATCCAGAGTTTATACGTGATAAACTATAGCACAAACTTGATAGTTAGCATAATAAAAACTGTATTATCAATGAATTGATAATAAACAATTATGAATAGTTGTAAAAATTGAGGAAATGGCTATTAGCAACTTGAATTTACCAGCACAGTAAAAAGAAGTCATTACCAAGTAGGATTTATCCCTAGAATATAAGGATTATTCAATATTGGAGGGAATTTGTTAATTTAATTCACCATATTAATAGACTTAAGAGAAAAGTAATTTGAATATCTCCATACATATTGAGAGATATTTGAACATAAATGGACATTCATTCCTGAGAAAAACACTGAATAAAATAGTAATTGACATACATCCTTAACATGAAAAGCATATAGTTTGGTACTTAAAAGTAATCACTTTATTTAATGGAGAAACTCTAGAAGCTTTCCCAATAAGATTAGTAACAAGGCAAGAATGCCCACTATTTCTATAATTATTTCACATTGTATTAGAGGCTTCTAACTAGTAATATTGTTCTTCTTAACATAGGTGGTATGATTTTATAATCATTTTCTAAATTGTATATGTGTGTCTCATGCATTCTTTTAAGTATGCATTTCAAACTAAAAAGGTAAAAAGTGCAACATAAGGAAGCCATCTATGTGTACATCAAAATGGGCTATTTGATGTATTACTAATTTTTGTTCATTTGTACACTTTAGATTTGTGACTGAAGGATATAAAACCAGGCATTTTCAGCAAAATAAAAGGAAGCATCATAGATGCAAAACATGCAGCAGGAGATATAAAATGGTCTGTGGTCTTTTTATTGCTGGTGATAAAAATCTAAATCAATGAAAGTTGATATATTGTCAAGAAGAAAAGCACAAACATTTTTAAGATTTAAGTATGAAACTTTCATCTGCAAAAGACAGCCAATGAAAGTTAATGCAGGTTTCAGCTCCAATATTTAAAGAGTTAGAAGTCATCACTCCTATCCTTACCATAAAAACAAGTTGCACAAACTAAAGCTCAACACCATTTCTTCGATCCATTAGAGAACTGAGTTTCCAGTGCAAAACACTGCCCTGAAATCTGGAGAGACAGGTAAATCCAACATCACAGTGAGATTTGCTTACCTAGAACAGAGTCCCTGAAGGTATAAACTGATAGAATTAACTTAAGTGGTAATTGTGATGAATGGCTGATGGATTAGGATAAGAGTGAGTAACTCCTGGAGGTGGAGGGGTCTAAGTTTTAGAGGTTCAGTTCAGTTCAGTCACTCAGTCGTGTCTGACTCTTTGCGACCTCATGAATCACAGCATGCCAGGCCTCCTTGTCTATCACCAACTCCTGGAGTCGGTGATGCCATCCAGCCATCTCATCCTCTGTCATCCCCTTCTCCTCCTGCCCCCAATCCCTCCCAGCATCAGGGTCTTTTCCAATGAATCAACTCTGCCTGAAGTGGCCAAAGTATTGGAGTTTCAGCTTTAGCATCATTCCTTCCAATGAACACCCAGGACTGATCTCCTTTAGGATGGACGGGTTGGATCTCCTTGCAGAGTCTTCTCCAACACCACAGTTCAGAAGCATCAATTCTTCGGCTCTCAGCTTTCTTCTCAGTCCAACTCTCATATTCATACATGACCACAGGAAAAACCATAGCCTTGACTAGACAGACCTTTGTTGGCAAAGTAATATCTCTGCTTTTGAATATACTATCTAGGTTGGTCATAACTTTCCTTCCAAGGAGTAAGCGTCTTTTAATTTCATGGCTGCAGTCACCATCTGCAGTGATTTTGGAGCCCAGAAAAATAAAGTCTGACACTATTTCCACTGTTTCCTCATCTATCTGACATGAAGTGATGGGACCAAATGCCATGATCTTCATTTTCTGAATGTTGAGCTTTAAGCCAACTTCTTCACTCTCCTCTTTCACTTTCATCAATAGGCTCTTTACTTCCTCTTCACTTTCTGCCATAAGTGTGGTGTCATCTGCAATCTGAGGTTATTGATATTTCTCCCAGCAATCTGAATTCCAGCTTGTGCTTCTTCCAGTCTAGCATTTCTCATGATGTACCCTGCATAGAAGTTAAATAAGCAGGGTGACAATATACAGCCTTGACATACTCCTCTTCATATTTGGAACCAGTCTGTTGTTCCATGTCCAGTTCTAACTGTTGCTTCCTGACCTGCAAATAGGTTTCTCAAGAGGCAAGTCAGGTGGTCTGGTATTCCCATCTCTTTCAGAATTTTCCACAGTTTATTGTGATCCACACAGTCAAAGGCTTTGGCATAGTCAATAAAGCAGAAATAGATGTTTTTCTGGAACTCTCTTGCTTTTTCCATGATCCAGCGGATGTTGGCAATTTGATCTCTGGTTCCTCTGCCTTTTCTAAAACCAGCTTGAACATCTGGAAGTTGACGGTTCACATATTGCTAAAGCCTGGCTTGCAGAATTTTGAGCATTACCTTACCAGCATGTGAGATGAGTGCAATTGTGTGGTAGTTTGAGCATTCTTTAGAGGTTACCCCACCCTTTTTATCAGCTTTACCTCCAGGAAACCCAACAAATCCTCATGGTGATGGTATAAAAAAGATATTCTTTCTAGCTCTTCTTGGGGGAAGGAGAGTAATCCTTGTGAAATTCATCTATCTGAAGCCTCTCCCATAACAAAGGCTTACTTCTCACAGGGAAAGACCTTATCAGAGCCTTGCTCCAGAGCTATGGCAGAAAGGCACTCCCCTCACCCCAGCCCCATCTAGCCATCCTGCCTCACCTAAGGGAGGTGCGGAAGAGCTATGAAAGACAAAATCCTTATGAAAGTCATAGCCCAGTGACATAGACCCATGAAGAGGCTGAAATTTAGTGGGAAGATATAAATTGCCTCAAACCCCTCCCCCACCATGAACACACATATACACCTCACCTTCACATTAGCGAGGTTCTAGTACAGTCACAGTACTGCTGCCTGGAAAATGCAATGGACGGAGGAGCCTGGTAGGCTGGGGTCCATGGGGTGCTAAGAGTCGGGCATGGCTGAGTGACTTCACTTTCACTTTTCACTTTCATGCATTGGAGAAGGAAATGGCAACCCACTCCAGTGTTCTTGCCTGCAGAATCCCAGGGATGGGGGAGCCTGGTGGGCTGCCATCTATGGGGTCACACAGAGTCAGACATAATTGAAGCGACTTAGCAGCAGCAGCAGTACAGTCACAGTGGATTAGCTCTGAAAGACGTACAAGACACTGATTCCCTCTGAAGAAGAATACTTAAGGAAGCCCAGAGTAAGATGGGAGGTAAAAATGAAGACACTAGAGAAGCCTCTGTGCCTATAGCTACAGCAGACATTAAACACAGCCCAGCTCCTAGCCATATTAATGTAACTCCTCACACCAGAGACCTATGTATCTGACTTCCTGTTTCCAAATACAACTTATCTGGCTATCAGCAAGGTGTGACAAAAAGCAAGGAAAACAGTCTGAAGAAACAAATCATTAGAACTCAACTTAGATATGACACAGACATTGAAATTATCAGAGAAAGGGATAGCCGTGATGAATGTGTCAAGGTCTCTAATGGAAAGCATAGAAAACATGCAAGAAAAGATGGATATTATAAAGAGGAAGAGAAATTCTAAGATAGTCAATGAGAAATGCTAAAAAAACTCAACATGGCTGAAAAATCATTGTCCCTAAAGACAGGTCAAGAGAAAATCCCCAAACTGAAATGCAAAGAGGATAAAGAAAATGGAACAGAATGTAGAAGAACTATAAGACAGTTTTAATACAGTGTATATGTATATGCAATTGAAATACCTAAAGGAAAATAGAGAAAAGAATAACAGAAATATTTGAAATGATATCACTGAGAACTTTCCAAAAGTGTTACAATATCAAGCCACAAATCCAGGAAGTCCAGAGAACACAAAACACAATAAATATCAAAAAAGTACACCTAGATAGATCATCTTCAAACTGCATGGAACCAAAGACAAAAGAAAATTCTTGAAGTCAAGCTGGGGGATTGAGGAGGGGGGAAGAAAACACCTACCTCTGGAAGAACAAGGGTAAGAGTTACAGCAAATTTGTCAGAAAATAAGCAAGCTAGAGGAAAGTGTAACACTTAAAGTGTTGAAAGAAAAAAGCTCATCAACCTAGAATTCTATAGTGAAATTCTATGTGAAATTATCCTTCAAAAGTAAAGGAGAAACGAAGTCATTCTCAGACAAACAGAAATGAGGTGAATTCATCACCAGCCAACTTACTGTGCAAAAAATGTCAAGACATTTTTCAGGTAAAAGGAAAATTATATAGGTCAGAAACTTAGATCTATGGTAAAGAAGAGACAAATTTTAGAGAAGAAATAAGTGTAGGTAAAGTAATTTTAAAAATAGTTGATCTATTTAGTTCTTTGGCCCATTTTTTGATCGGGTCATTTATTTTTCTGAAATTGAGCTGCATAAGCTGCTTGTATATTTTTGAGATTAGTTGTTTGTCAGTTGCTTCATTTGCTATTATTTTCTCCCATTCTGAAGGCTGTCTTTTCACCTTGCTTATAGTTTCCTTTGTTGTGCAGCTTTTAATTTTAATTAGATCCCATTTGTTTATTTTTGCTTTTATTTTCAAATATTCTGGGTGGTGGAGCATAGAGGATCCTGCTTTGATTTATATCAGAGAGTGTTTTGCCTATGTTCTCCTCTAGGAGTTTTATAGTTTCTTGTCTTACATTTAGATCTTTAATCCATTTTGAGTTTATTTTTGTGTATGGTGTTAGAAAGTGATCTAGTTTCATTCTTTTACAAGTGGTTGACCAGTTTTCCCAGCACCACTTGTTAAAGAGATTGTCTTTAATCCACTGTACATTCTTGCCTTCTTTGTCGAAGATGAGGTGTCCATAGGTAGAAGACATACAGATGGCTAACAAACACATGAAAAGATGCTAAACATCACTCATTATCAGAGAAATGCAAATCAAAACCACAACGAGATACCATTTCACACCAGTCAGAATGGCTGTGATCCAAAAGTCAACAAGCAATAAATGCTGGAGAGGGTGTGGAGAAAGGGAACCCTCTTACACTGTTGGTGGGAATGCAAATTAGTACAGCCACTATGGAGAACAGTGTGGAGATTCCTTAAAAAATTGCAAATAGAACTGCCTTATGACCCAGCAATCCCACTGCTGGGCACACACACCAAGGAAACCAGAATTGAAAGAGACACGTCTACCCCAATGTTTATCGCAGCACTATTTATAATAGCCAGGACATGGAAGCAACCTAGATGTCCATCAGCAGATGAATGGATAAGAAAGCTGTGGTACAATACACAATGGAGTATTACTGAGCCATTAAAAAGAATACATTTGAATCAGTTCTAATGAGGTGGATGAACCTGGAGCTGATTATACAGAGTGAAGTAAGCCAGAAAGAAAAACACCAATTCAGTCTACTTACACATATATATGGAATTTAGAAAGATGGTAATGATAAACCAGTATGTGAGACAGCAAAAGAGACACAGATGCATAGAACAGCCTTTTTGACTCTGTGGGAGAGGGAGAGGGTGGGATGATTTGGGAGAGTGGCAATGTAACATGTATGATATCATAAGTGAAATGAATCACCGGTCTAGGTTTGATGCAGGATGCAGGATGCTTGGGACTGATGCACGGGGATAATCCAGAGAGATGGTGTGGGGCGGAAGAGGGGAGGGGGGTCGGGATTGAGAGTTCATGTACACTCATGGCTGATTCATGTCAAAATTAATATTAAAAAAAAGAAAAGAAGATAATTTTCAAAAAAAAAAGAAAGTATAACAATAAAATAAATAATATCAATAGAAAAAAATAGTTGATCTAAAAAGTAACTATTTAGAGCAATAATAGTAATAGTCTATTGGGTGATTATAACATAGTGGATAAATGAATGAATGAATGTCACAAGGAATGAGGAGGAATGTTAGAATGTTCATGTACTACACACAAAGTGGAGTAGTTTTATTGAAGCCTGACTTAGTTAAAAATATATATTGGAAACTCTTGCTCAAACAGTAAATTTTGTTTGTATAAAATATAATTGGCATGTAAGAAAGGAGAGAAACTGGAATCTTATAAAAGACCGAAGCAGAGAAGACAGAAACAGAAGCTTCTAGCAACTAATAGAAAACACTTCAGAATCTGAGTCAGATTGTAGTGAGGTGGAGAAACCTAGAGTCTGTTGTACAGAGTGGAGTCAGTCAGAGGAGAAGAACAAATATCATATATTAACATATGTATATGGAATCTAGAAAAATGGTAACCAATGAACATATTTGCAGGGCAGGAATAGAGAAACAGACATAGAAAACAGACTTATGGACACAGCAGGGGAAGGCGGGGGTGGGGCGAATTGAGAGTAGCACTGAAATATATACATTACCATATGTAAAAGAAATTGAGCTAGCTAGTGGGAAGTTGCTGTATAACACAGGGAGCTCAGCTCTGTGCTCTGTTACAACCCAGAGATGGGGGATGGGACGAGAGGTGGGAGGGAGGTTTAACAGGGAGGGTATACATGCATACCTATGGCTGATTCATGAATGACAGAAACCAATACAACATTTTAAACCAATCAAAAATGCATTTTAAAAGTTCTAAAACTGGTTGATATTAATCCAAATATATCAATAATCATTCTAAGTGTGAATAATTTAAATGCATTAATTAGAAGATTGTCAGAGTAGATTAAAAATAGCCAAGTATTTCTGATTTACAAGAAATCATTTTAAATATAAAAGACACTGACAGGTTAAAAGTAAAAGGATAGGAAAAAATACATCATTAACTGTGATAAGTGTAACCAGTGTAATGTAAGATGTTAATAGGGCAAATCAGGTGTGGGGCATATGGGAACTCTCTGTCCTGTCTTTATTACAAATCTGTAATTCTAAAACTAAGGAGCCTCTTGATGAAAGTGAAAGAGGAGAGTGAAAAAGTTGGCTTAAAACTCAACATTCAAAAAACTAAGATCATGGCATCCAGTCCTTTCACTTCATGGCAAATAGATGGGGAAACAATGGAAACAGTGAGAGACTTTATTTTGGGGGGGCTTCAAAATCACTGCAGATGTGACTGCAGCCATGAAATTAAAAGATGCTTGCTCCTTGGAAGAAAAGCTGTGATCAACCTAGTCAGCATATTAAAAAGCAGAGACATTACTTTGTCAACAAATGTCCATCTAGTCAAAGCTATGGTTTTACTAGTAGTCATGTATGGATGTGAGAGTTGGACTATAAAGAAAGCTGAGCACTGAAGAACTGATGCTTTTGAACTGTGGCATTGGAGAAAACTCCCTAGAGTCCCTTGGACTCCAAGGAGATTCAACCAGTCCATCTTAAAGAAAATCAGTTCTGAATATGCATTCTGATGCCGAAGCTGAAACTCCAATACTTTGGCCACCTGATGCGAAGAACTGACTCCTTGGAAAAGACTGTGGTGCTGGTAAAGATTGAAGGAGGGAGGAGAAGGGGATGACAGAGGATGAGATGGTTGGATGACATCACAGACATGATGGACATGAATTTGAGTAAGCTCCAGGAGTTTGTGATGGACAGGAAACCTGGTGTGCTGCAGTCCATGGGGTCGCAAAAAGTTGGACACAACTGAGCGACTGAATTGAAAAGTGTTCTAAAATTACAAGTTTATTTTAAAAGGTGGATAATGAATTATTTGAATGAAAAATTAGGGAAGACAGTTCAATATAAAGTATCTTTGAATTAGTAAGAAAAGCAGCTCTGAAATGTGCATCTTTAAGATCACAGCATTTCTTCAGCTTACTCTGAATGATAAACCATAACCATATATTAGGCTAATAGAATAAATAATTCAAAAACTAGTCTTCTATAAAATCTGCTTATTGTTTACTAAGAATTGGTATTGATTTATCCATTTATGTCAGACACAACTGAGCGACTGAACTGAACTGATATGAATTTGAATTTTCAGGAGAGATTAAAAAGTTTTAAATACATGACAAATTGAGGCTTTTCATAATATTTAAGTGTAAAGTGTGGATAAGTCACTGTATAATTTAGCACTGTCTAGTTTACCTTGGAGAAGGAAATGGCAACCCACTCCAGTACCCTTGCCTGAAAATCTCATGGACAGAGGAGCCTGGTGTGCTGCAGTCCATGGGGTTGCAAACAGTCAGGCACGACTGAGTGACTAACACTAGGTTTACCAGTTTGATTTAGCACTAATTCCATTCTGTTAGTAAATAAGCATTGAGCATCTCCTATATTTGTAGAACTGTTTTAGGCACTATGGAAAATCACAAAAATGCGTAAGAAATGGAGTCTGCCCTAAGAAGATTGCAAAATACAGCCTGAAGTTTTTTTAACTACAACTTTTGCAACAATTATCCTTTTCTACAAATTCAGATATTTTATAACAGTAGAGTCAGAAATAAATTGGACCTTTGTCTTGCAAGGTTTTGATGGACAGTGAGTTTGTATGTTTCACCTGTAAGGTTGTTTCTTCTCAACCACATGATAGTTCAATTGATACTGAGCTAGAATACTATTTTTTTTTTATTTTTAAAAATTTATTTAAAAAAAGGAAAAGAATTATCTGCATTTCCTTATCTGGAAACTATTTTATCATTTTCCTTTTGGTCAGAATTAATTCACAGTTGTTCAAATACATGAAAATTCCTTAAAAAGCTGTGAAATACAAAAATTTATCCTTGGCCACAATTCTCAAAATAATTTAGTAGCTTCTTATTTTTATCTGGATGGTTTTAAGGGCTTCAACCTGGGCTTTTTGGTATCAAATAAAGACCTGGATTTCCAAGCAAAGCTAAATCCCTACATTATGATCTCTTCCATCCTAACAATTTTGATTTTGTTAATAACAGGGAAATATTGAGCTTTTGTATTAATTAATTTGGATTAAAAGGATTATTAACTTGGATTAATATAATCATTGCTAGCGATTAATTTTGATATTTCTAATACAAAGACTCACTGATGTAAGAAAGATGGTGGCTAATAGGAAAAATATGGATGAATATTTACTGGAATAATTTAGCAAGGGGAGGCTCTCAAGTGTGAAAATGAAAATAGCCAAAAGAGTCTTTTAAAAACAATCTTCTCCATAGTGAGAACAGGCTAAATCAAAAAGATTTGTACCAATACATACAAAATACTTCAATAAGACTGAATAAAGAGCAACTGTATACATAGCACTTGACCATTCCTTCCTTTTCCCCTTTTTGTCTAGAAGTGTAGATGCTTAAAAATAATCACTTTATTATTATTTAGTAACTCTGCAATGATTCCTTGAAAATGATAAAATGATGTCAGTTAAGACTTAGTGGTGGGAAAGAGAGGCTTGGGGCAGAGTGGTAATTTCCAACAGGATATCCATCTTGCAGCTCATGGTAAAACTAACTTGAAGGGCAGTTCAGTTCAGTCGCTCAGTTGTGTCTGACTCTTTGCAACCCCATGAATCGCAGCAGGCCAGGCCTCCCTGTCCATCACCAACTCCCGGAGTTCACTCAGACTCACGTCCATTGAGTTCGTGATGCCATCCAGCCATCTCATCCTTGGTCGCCCCCTTCTCCTCCTGACCCCAATTCCTCCCAGCATAAGGGTCTTTTCCAATGAGTCAACTCTTCACCATGAGGGCAGGATAATTAAATCACTGCTTGCTAATCATTCTGAAGTCCATCATTTGCCATTTCCAAACAAGATGACAACTGCCAGGCAGCTTTATCTTGTAACACCAGAAACCCTTAGTAACTTTTAATACTGTCACTGCAAATTTATCTGTATGTACAGTTTACAGAAAGTTTCAGAAACTGATTATATTAGCCATCTTTGGATTTAGTAGCATGGAACACCAACCTTACTGCAGTAAAAAACAAAACAAAACAAAAAACATGCAAATGCTTCTGGTGCATTCATTGCCGATGAAATCATAGGGAAAATCTCTTTTCTCAAAATGTACTTGCTATTTACTTCAGCAAATATCTAAGAAATTCTGTGTGAACATCTCTGAGTTGGACATTATAGAGCTGTAAGGATAAATAAGGTAAGTCCCTGCAAGATGTGGCCATGGCCAAAGAGAAGTGATTAAATGATTTACAGTGTCATATATTCAAGGTGGCTTCCTAGTTTGCTCAGCAGTAAAGACGTACCTGCCAGTGCGGGCGATGTGAGAGATGTGGGTTTGATCCCTGGGTTGGGAAGATCTCTGGAGAAGGAAATGGCAACCCACTCCAGTATTCTTGCCTGGAGAATCCCATGGACAGAGGAGCCTGGTAGGCTACAGTCCATAGGGTCACAAAGTGTCAGACATGACTGAGTGACTGAGCATGCACACACACACATATTCAAAGGAGGACAATTATATTTTTGGTTTTTTCTTCACCTTATCTTCAGCTGTCAGATGAAATTTGGTCTAGCCCCTTAAATATCCAGTGACAATGGAGTGTCTGAAACTCTCCACTGCAGAGCATGAAATCATTCAGTCGTGTCTAACTCTTTGCTGGACAGTGGCCTACCAGTCTCCTCCATCCGTGGGATTTTCCAGGCAAGAGTACTGGAGTGGATTGCTGTTTTCTTTTATAGGGGATCTTCCCAACCCAGGGCTTGAACCCGGGTTTCCCACATTGCAGGCAGACGCTTTACCATCTGAAGCCCAAGTACCAGAGAACCTCCATTCCAACCTGCTTCTCCCTCTCCCTAGTTCAGACTCACAGCCACTAGAAGAAACACCTGTTACTTTATCCCCACTATAGAAAGCTTCAGCTACATCTAACCATACTGAGTTCTACAGAGCAGTTTCCACTGGGCTTTTAAGATCAATGCTGACTGTTCTTGTCCTGGGGTTAACAAAAAAATTCTTGCTAAGTCTTTGAGGTGGTGGTTCAGGATAAGTTGGGTAGTGCATTGGGGAAATATCAGAAGGCATCCCTTTGATTTTCAAAATCTCTTAGTCATAGTAAGATAATCATAGTCATGCTTCTGCCCAACGGACAAGTCTACCGAGTCATGTCTTGTCCCACACAGCCCACAGGTGGTATCAATCTATACTTGCTGGATGAATGCTGCTGCTGCTTAGTTGCTTTAGTCGTGTCTGACTCCGTGTGACCCTGTGGACTATAGTCCACCAGGATCCTCTGTCCATGGAATTCTCCAGGCAAGAGTACTGCGTGGGTTGCCATGCCCTCTTCCAGGGGAAATTCCCAACCCAGGGATCAAACCTAGGTCTCCTGCTCTGCAAGCAGATTCTTTACCGCTGAGCCACCAGGGAAGCCTCACTGGGTTCATACATGTGTGAATAAATACAAAGAGCAAATAGACAACAGCTCCAGCTACAATGACTGTGTTTGTTGTTATCTTCTCTTGTGTTCTAGGCTATTTTGAGGGGAGAGGAAACATAGTATTTCTTGTGGAAAATTTATATTAGATGTGAAATTAAATGACTGAATGCCATTTAGCAGAGATAGCTATACTAGTTACTTTTCTTTTTTTTTTTAGTCAACAAATATTTGCTGAGTACCTCCTAAGTGCAGTCACTTTCCAGGCAGTGGGGAAGCAGTGCTGAGGAAGACAGAGATGGACCTGATTGCCTGGAGCTTAGCGTCTTGTGGAAGAAAGTAGGCAAACAAAAAAATGAGCGAGACCATTTCTCTTTTAATGTGTAATGCAGGAAACAGGATATGATAGTGTAGAGTGTACCTGGGGAGATGGGTGCCCTACTTTAGTTAGAGTTATAAAGGAAAGCTCTTCTGAATATTTAAGTTTTGAGATGAGTCGTTGAGGAAAAGATGGAAGAAACTTTGTAAAGAAACATAGGCGGGGGTCGGGATTGGGAGTTCATGTACCCTCGTGGCTGATTCATGTCGATGTAAAACAAAACAAATACAGTATTGTAAAGCAAAACAAACTAAAAAATAAAAATTAATTAAAAAAAAAACATTTTACTCTCTCCAAGCAGAAAGGAGGATGAGTTCAAAGGCTAGAGGTTATTAAAAGTTTATCTTGATCAAGGGGAGGGGAAGAAAGCTAATGAGACTCTAGAGGAAGAGTGGGCACATTTTTTCCCTAAAGGGTCTGGCAGTAAATATTTCAGGCTTTTCAGGACATGTGTTGTCTGTTAAAATTCAGCTCTGTTTTATACACAAAAGTAGCCATAGATGTTCATGAGCGAGTGTGGCTGTGCTCCAGTGAACTTTGCAAGAACAGGCGATGGGGTAGATTTGGCCCGTGGGCTGTAGTTTGCTGTGGTCTGGAGGTGGTGGTGGTTTAGTCAATAAGTTATGTCTGACTCTTGTGACCCCAAGGACCGTATGTCCATGGGATTCTCCAGGCAAGAATACTGGAGTGGGTTGCCATTTCTGTCTCCAGGGAATATTTCTGAGGAATTGAACCCAGGTCTCCTGCATGGCAGGCAGATTCTTGACCGACAGCTATGAAGGAAGCCCTGCTGTGGTCTGGACTATAGAGCAAAAGAAATGTGTTGAAACTGGAACACTGCAGAGTCCGGATTATGTGGGGCCGAGGGCATAGTAAGAAGTTGGAATTTTATCATTAGTGCAATCTAAAGCAATTGAAAGTTCCCACTAAGCAAAGCAGTGACTTTGCTTGATTTAGTTTTTAAAATATTCTAGATGATGTGTAGGGAACAAATAGATCATAAAACCATCAGAGTAGAAGTAGGGAGGCACTTTGTGGTGGTCTGGGCAA
This sequence comes from Aepyceros melampus, assembly GCA_006408695.1. NCBI lineage: Eukaryota > Metazoa > Chordata > Mammalia > Artiodactyla > Bovidae > Aepyceros > Aepyceros melampus. The sequence goes on from SJXQ01004783.1 coordinate 37,823, forward strand.
GAGATGGAGATGCTTGGCCTCTAGGTGCACTCATAGCCTTCTAATTGGGACATGAAAATGGATGAGATGTGAGGGTAAGAGGCATGTCAAGGCAGCAAGGATGAGTTCTAGGTTTCTGATTTGCTTTACGTTTCTCGGTGGTGATAGTGCTGCTCTCAGAATATGGAAGATGGATAAGAAATCAGAAGTTCAGGTTCAGAAAGTTTTAGTTTGACATGTCTGTGAGACACTCTGAGTCATCCTACAGAAGAATACTTGAATAAATAATAATTGAGGGAAAACGGCCCATTGCTGATGCAGGTCAAGGAGGAAGGCAAGGCCAGTATGCAGTCATTCACACTAGAATGGCTTTGGAGGGAGTGTACCAAAGCCCTTCATGATATATATACATTACACACTTGTAGAGGTCAGGCTGTGAAGTTACTCAGGACCTTTGGTAAAGTAGCCACAACAATCATTACTTTCTGTCTCAAAATACAAGGCAACCTCCTTCTCCAGTGTAGGAAGTGCCCTTCTCTTTCTGCACTGCCAGTGAGCAAGCCAGCCCAGCAGTGAAAGGGGGCTGACTGCAGGCAGATAAAAATAACCATGGTAGAGAGACACAGGATGCTAATTGTGACCAGCAAACAAAGTTTGCAAGTTAGTTGTACTGCAAATGTGCTGCTACACATGTTTATCTTTTGGGCTTTGACCACATCCTAAAACACAGTTCAGCATATGGATTTTTCTGAGCCAGTTTGCTTACTTGAGTAATCTAGTCATAAGCATAAGAAAAAATATGACCATGTTTTACTGTTTTTGATTAATTCACCTTCAACTGGATGTTCCAAGGAATATTACTGCAGAACATAATCCTAGAAATAGGGAGCAAGTTAATGGATCATGATGGATCAGAACCCATACTAAATAATGTTTCCCAATCCATTCCATAGTAGTAGGTGAAGTTTCAAAAGGTATTTTTTTGGTCAAATATATTTAAGTAGCATAAACTTTGTTGAAGTAGGTTTATCCCTGGCAGAATACTTAAGGCAAATAATTAATATCATTCATGCTAATATGCAGTGTGCAGTCTCAGAGAATGATACAGTATTTGGTGTTTTCCAACTTATTGAAAACATGTAATTTGATAAATATGCACACATGTATATCAACTATGTATTTTCAAGAGTCATCATTCTAGCATATAACTTGGGTCGGTTTGGGTTATGCTTTGCTGTCAGCGGCAAAATATCCAATTTTAGCTACTGAAGTAATTAGGGGTTATTTTCTTCAAAGAGCAAGAAACCAAGAGATGGGTTTGTGGCTTTATTGAGTGGCTCATGAATGTCAGAACAAACTCAAAAATTCTCTTGACCTTTCTTTTCCTCTCAGTTGCAAAATAACTCCTGCAGCTGTAAGTACTACAGCTGTGTACAAGAAAAGGAAGAAGGAATTAGGAAGAGGTAAGAGGATGCCAGCTTCATCTGTTCCTTTTTAACAAAGAAAACAAAATATTTTTCAAAATTCCTATTGTAGACATTTCCCTGAATTCATTATCTTATTACCATCAGGCCCCTGACCACAAGTAACTGCTGCAGAGGCTGGGAGGGCAGGGGGAGGCTCTGGGAAGCAGAGAACAGGATTCTCCTAATTGGTTTAGATACCACTCTTAAGTCACCTGACTTAAGCACATCCTGCTTCAAACAAATTAGACACAAGGAGAAGCTGGATCTTGACCGGGCAACTAATAGTGTCTGCTGCACAGACTGTGTTACCAGACAAACTCGGCTTAACTCATTTGTCATTTTCTAATTGTGGTGAACATTATAATGTACTGCCCAGATTCCTGTTCAGGTCTTATTACCCAGCTTCTGGGAGGTTTGCTGGAAGGAAAACAGGCCTCAAGCTATCAGCTCCCTTCAGGTATCTCTGCACGTGAAGAGTCACCTTGCCAAGGATATACCGTTTCAAGGCCACCTTCATCAACACAGGCTTGTCATGGCCCTACCCCTCCTCTTTCCCTTCGCTTACCCCTCCGAGCCCTCTCTGTTCTCAGAACAGCTCTGAAAGGTCATCCTGTCTTCAGAGCTGGGGATCCTGAAGCTTGAGACTGTATCGCTGCTGGACCTCTTCCTTTGCCCTGCTTTAGTCTCTTGTCTTCTCCAGATTCACCTGATCCCTAGCGCACTCCTGGTAAACCTGTCTATCTCAGAGCCACCTTCCTGAGAACCCAAACTGCTACAAAAATAGAAATTAGATATACTCAAAATAGGTTCCTTTCTCCAGTTTTAAAGTTTGTTTGGAAGCTTGAATTAAAAAAAAAATTAGTTAAAATTAAAATGTAATTTTTAAGGATGCCACACAGCACTGACATTCATTGTCACTCCAACATTGGTAAGCGTAAGAATATTTGCCATCTGTGCCAACTATTCATTTCCTCAACTGAGCAAACCCTTGATTGCATATAAATGTTTTAAAATTTATTTTTAATTGAAGGCCAATTGCTTCACAATTTTATATTGCTTTCTGCCATACATCAACATGCATCAGCCATAAGTATACATATTCCTTAAAATTTTTTTGGAAAATAGCTTCATTTTTCTGAAGTAATTAGTGCTTCTTATAAAAGTACAAAAGAGGTGAAAGTTTAAATAAGAAAAAAAGATGCCTGTAATCTTAACACGTACCTGTTATTAACCTTTGAGTGGTATCTGTCCAGACCTTTTAAAAGGAGTTAACAGTTATTTCTTTGACTTTTGTTCAGTCTTATGATTGACGATTTCATCCATGTTCAGTCTTCCTTCCTTCCTTAACTGAAAGAATTTTTAGAAACAGGACTTGAGCAATTCTATGCTTAAAGAGGATCTGGACAAGGACTAGAGGACCAAACCATACCTCATCATTGAGAATGAGTGATGAATAACTGGTATTTGAGATGAAGCTTCAGAGACATGGGGCTAATGGCATACACATGAGAACAAAGAGACGAAGACTAACAGCTTACAGGTCCCCAGAGCTGATGGTTCCCTGTGCTGTTGGAGCTGTGTATTTTCAGCTTCATTTCTGTGACCATGTGTGTTCTGTAAACAGCATGGCTGGCACATTGCAAGCTGTTATTGGGAGGTCCAAGACCACAGCTTTGTTGTATGCTGGGTTATTTCCTATTTGTTTTCTTAAAACTAAATAAGCACTGGTGCTGGGTGAAGTCTGATGTATCCTATGAGTTTAATTGTTAAGTTGAACTCTAAATGACTACAACTGGAGGAAACTGACGTTTCTATCATCACACAGATAATTCAGAACTCTATTCTTGCTATAAAAGATTCAACTAATACAGAGCTTCATAAACTCCTTCCCTGCATTCCCTCTCTTCCCTCATTTTTAATTGCTATTTAATTATTTTGCATATGTATATCCAGATTTTCTATTAGTTCTCAAGTCAGTTTTTAGTACTTTGTGACTTTCTAGAAATTTATCCATTTCATCTAAGTGTTAAATTTAGAGTGGAGTGTTCATCTAATTCATATTTAATATAAGTATTAATATAGTTGGATTTCTATCTGCCTTTTTGCTATTTGTTTTCTTACTATCTCATTTCTTTTGTTCTTCTATTGCTCAATTTCTGTTTTTTTATGTTAAGCAAAAACTTTTTGATACCATTTAAATTCCTCTGTTCATTATTTTTGCTGTATTCTTTGAGATTTTGTGTTGTGGTTAGCTGCCCTAGGGATCAAAATATTCATTTTAAACTTTCACAATTCACCTAAAGTTAGCACTGACATAATTAAAATGTAGCATACTAATAAAGGTCTATGTCATTTCTCCCTATTTTTTTGTGTTGACATATATATATAAAACCTTCATATATGTACTGTAAATCTAATACTCTGTTGGAATTGACATTTTAAACAATCTTCTACCTTTAAAGAAGTTAAGGAAGTAAAACATTATACATACGTGTATATAGTTTTTATTTACTTACATATTTCTGGAGAGCTCCATTTTTTCCTGTGGATCTGAATTACTGTCTGGGGTCATTTCCTTCAACCTAAAGAACTTCCCTTGTGTTTTCAGGTCTCCTAGCAATAAATACTATTAATTTTTTTTTAATCTAGAAATATATTTTGCTTTAAGGCTAATTTTACTAGGATACTTGGTGGCATTTTTTTTTTCTTTCGGTACTTTGAGTATGTCATTTCTTTCTAATGGCCTCTATTGTTTCTTATGAGAAGTTAAATATTAATCATACTGTAGTCCCTTTTTATATGAGTTGCTTTTCTCTTGCTCCATTCAAGACTCTTTTTTTTTTTTTTTGGATTTTGGGAATCTGAATATGATGTGTCTGCTTCTGCTACTGGTGCTAAGTGACTTCAGTCATGTCCGACTCTGTGCGACCCCAGAGACGGCAGCCCACCAGACTCCCCGTCTCTGGGATTCTCCAGGCAAGAACACTGGAGTGGGTTGCCATTTCCTTCTCCAATGCATGAGAGTGAAAAGTGAAAGTGAAGTCGCTCAGTCGTGTCCAACCCTTCAAGAACCCATGGACTGCAGCCCACCGGGCTCCTCTAAACATGTGATTTTCCAGGCAAGAGTACTGGAGTGGGGTGCCGTTGTCTGTTGTGTTTTATTTGTATATCTGCCTGTGTTCATTGGGTCTGGAAATAAATGTTTTTCATTAAAATGGGAAGTGTATAGCCATTATATTTTTAATATAATGTCTTGTCTCCCTATCACTCCTCCTTTTATGACTCCCAATACATACATTCTTGAAATTGTTCTACAAATCTTTGAGACTATTCCTTTTTAAAAAATCTTCTACTTTGGCTATTTAAAATCTGCTGTTGAGTCTACCTAGTGAATTTTATATTTCAGTTATTGTACTTTTCAAATCTAGAATTTTCATTTGGTTATTTCATCTGGGTTCTCAAGAGTCAACTTCTATTGACCGCATCCCCCTCCCCCGCCTGCTGAATGTGGGTCACACTCTTCTGTTTCTTGTGTCTTGTCATGATTGTGTGCGTTTTGAGACTGATGTGTTGTGGCAGGAATAGGGCAGATAACTGTGAATTTTAGATAAAATTGTAGCAGCTGTGTATTCTATTTTTCTAAGGCTCATAGTATTGTGGGTTTCTGTTGTTTGTTTTGGACTTAACCACAGACCATCTTCTGAAACTGAATGTATCTGGTCATTTTCTTTTAGTGTTTCTTTTTTGGGGCTGCTCTGTCTACATGATTTAGTGGTCAGTCAATGATTTGAGCAGACATCTTAATTCTCTAAGACTTGCCCAGATGTTGCGGTTATGCGTGTGAAGAATATTTTCAAAGTTGCAGTCAGTTCTCAAGTCTACCTTGGTGTACATTATCAGTAGATACAGGACTTTTGTTTGTTTCATTCTTGATAACATTAATACTTACTTAAGATTATATCTGCTAGGTTTCTCTATCAATAAATTAATATTTTTCCTTTTAAAATAGTAAGTAATTTGTAGAGCTTTTATCAAAGTTTGTAATTTCTTAAAATTTGGTCATTTACTTAATAGTTTAGGACATACTGACCATCTTCTCTGAATCAGTTAATAAGTTGATAGTTTCAAAATGTTTGATGTTCTACCATTGTTATTTCTTCCACTCTATTTTAGAAACAAACTCCCCTTACTACTTATTCACCATTTATTTATTTATTTTACTTATCAACATGGACTCATAGATTCTTTTCTTTCCTGTCTCCAAATTTTTGAAGTTAGCTTTATCGAAGTATAATATTATATAGAGTCAAAATCAGTTCAGTTCAGTTTCTCAGTTGTTTCCGACTCTTTGCAACCCCACGGACCGCAGCACTCCAGGCCTTCCTGTCCATCACCAACTCCAGTGTCCACTGAGTCAGTGATGTCATCCAGCCATCCCATCCACTGTTGTCCCCTTCTACTGGCTCTCATTTCTGTTCCTATTTTAATTTATGTTTTTTTGTTAGAAATATAAAATTTTATATATTAATTTTATATTATTAAACCATGCTACACTTTCTAATTAATTGAAGCAGACAGTTTTTGTAATTTTCATAAAATCGTGTCAATGGTGAGACCTCTTTCTTTACTTCTTGCTTTCCAATCCAGATGCATTTGATTATTGCTTGGACTAGAACCTCTAGTACAATGTTGAATTAAAGTGGTGAGAGTGTATATCCTTGCGTTATGCCCATATTAGAGAGAAACATTCAGTAACTGACCAGGTTGACCTCCTAAATGATTGTTTGTCGCTTAGTTGTATCCAACTCTTTGTGATCTCATGGACTGTATCCCACCGGCTCCTTTGTCCATGGAATTCTTCAGGCAAGAAATCTGGAGTTGGTAGCCATTCCCTTCTCCAGGGTTATCTTCCCAGTCCAGGGAACCAACCTATGTCTCCCACATTGCAGGCAGATTCTTTACTGTCTGAGGCACCAGGGAAGTCCCTACTTAATGATTAAGGATGATGTAAGTTGTAGGCTTTTTTTTTTTTTTTTAAAGTATCTTAATTCTGTTAAGGAAGCTCTCTTCTATTACTATTTTCCTGAGAGTTTTATTTTTTAAGTCAGGAAAGCATGTTGAGATTTTTTTCAAGTAGTCTTTCTGCTTCTATTGAATGATCACATGGTTGTTTTGTTTTTTGAGTTTTTTAGTCCTAATCTGATGGTTTACATTGATTTTCTAACGTTAAACTATCTTTTGTTGATAGAATAAATCCCACTTAGTCACAATATATTATCCTTTTAACATAATGCTGGATTAGTTTTGCTAAAATTTTAAGAATTTTCCTATGTATGTTTATGAGGAATAACTTTTCTGTCATTTTCTTTTCTTTGAGTGTCTTTATCTGATTTTGCTATCAGGTTAATACTAACAGCATCAACATATATGCTTACTGTTTCATATGCAGCATATGCTATACTTACTATTCATATGTAGCATATGCTCTTCTAAGTAATTTACATGTATTTATTAACTTTTACATTTCACATGATTTCAGACTTTACAAAACAATTACAGAATAATACAAAGTATTCTCATATACTTTTCATTTAAATTCCTCAAATTTAACTATTTGCCACATTGGCTTTACTATCTCTCTCCCCTCCCACTGCCTTTGAATCTTTTGACCTAAAATTTTTTTCTTTTTCTTTTTTACTTTATTTTACTTTACAATACTGTATTGGTTTTACCATACATCAACATGAATCTGCCACGGGTGTACACGTGTTCCCAATCCTGAACCCCCCTCCCACCTCCCTCCCCATACCATCTCTCTGGGTCATCCCAGTGCACCAGTGCCAATTAAACCCTGGGAACTTTTCACATATAGTTTCCTTTATTATGTACTCCCTTCCATCATTTTGGTACCATCTTGGGATACATTTTATCCTTAGTTTTGTTTCCTTGTGCCAGAACCAACTTATTTTTTAGGAATCTCAGGTTATTATTTGGAAAAGGAAATGGCAACCCACTCCAGTATTCTTGCCTAGAGAATTCCATTGACAGAGGAGCCTGGAAGGCTACAGTCCTGGGATCGCAAAGAGTCAGACACGACTGAGCAACTATCACTTACTCACTCAGGTTATTATTATAAGGTCAATAAAACTGCCTTGATGAATCTAGTTAAAAATTTCAAAATTTACTCTTCTGTGCTCTGGAGAATAAGTCTACTTAAAAATTGTAAAGTCTATGTGTGTCAAGAGAGATATTTGTGTGTACTTCTTAGTTGCTCAGTTGTATCTGACTCTTTGTTACCCATTGACTGTAGCCCACCAGGGTCCTCTGCCCACGGGTTTCTCCAGTCAAGAATACTGGCGTGGGAAACCATTCCATTCTCCAGGGGATCTTCCTGACCCAGAGACTGAACCCAAGTCTCCTGCAGTGCAGGCTAATTCTTTACCATCTGTGATGCTGGGGAAGTGCCATCAGGAGAGATAGTATCTATCGAAATTAAATTCATTCTCAGCCACTTACTCACACATTTTCTCTCCAGACTTATTCTCTGTTCTTCACCTTTCTCAGACCATGTGAGGGTGACCTCTATAGCCTGTTTCTTGCAGGTTGCCTTCCCCGGGTTGACTGGGTTTAAGGAGGAAAATGGGTGGGAGAATGAGATTGGAGGGCAGAGAACAAAATTGGGATGTTTTTCCACAGATTTCCCTTTGCCTGGTCATAACTGGCACTGGTTGTTTTTCTTGGTGGGGTGGGCATTGGGGTGTGCTAACAAAGCCATAGTCCCTGCCTGGCAGCCCTTTCTTACAGCTATATATCTCCCTTGGTTCCAGTAACTGATACTCCTCTAATACCTTTAAGCCTAGGAGTTGTCACGGGCTCCCTCTGTGGTTACCTGGCAAGGGCTTCTCCGTGGCCTGTTCTTTCCATCAGCCCTGACTGCACCTGTGTCAATAGTCACTTCATTAAAGTCATTCAACTCCTCATTTTGAAGGTGCATATGTTTTCAGCCAGGACTCTGACTGCCCATCACTTCTTGTTGTTCCTGTTTCTACTCTATGTTCCTACTCCCTAGGGTCTTCCGACTAGAGCTTACCTTCCCTTAGAAAGGTCTGAGTTCTAAATCTTATTTTGATCAAAATTTAATGTAATGTATATCTTGCTTGAAGGAAGATCCACTAGAACTAGTCTCACTGTGCAAGCTATACTGAGAATTCTAATTTTGCTACCTGTCTAGGGACATTGAATTTTAAGGGCCTATTCTTTTATAATCTCATGCAAAACATCTCAAGATGGAAATTTCTATAAAGATGGTAAAATTAATACTCTCCATAGTACTCCTCAAGTAAACCGGGCCCCAAATGTGGAACGAGGGCAGAAAGTAAGACCCAGTTCAACAGGAAGAAAAAGTTGCTAAAATACATACCTCAGAACAGTAGTTCTGCAAAATGTTCTTTTTTTTAAAAAAAAGGAGTGCTTCTCTTATATGATAAATTTTGGAAACGCTGCATAATATATCCTCCTGAGAAGTGAAATTGCATAATAGCTCACTAAAATTATGAGAAGTTTTATGATAAACTGGTTTGCTTCATTTGAGCCAGTTGTGTTTCAAATAAGAACAATGTTTCTCAGAATGCTTTAACTTTTTTAAAGGACATCACATAGAAATTTGTGCAATGGGGCAAATTGTTTTCTTCCAGAAAATACAGGTGCTTAAGCCTTTTACATGTAAGAAAATGAAAATTTCTTTCATTTCTGAATTTTTGTTATCTACTTTTATTTCAGTGTTTGATTTTCCACTGTTTGATTTTCAGTTCTATAAGGCTATTATAAGTGTAATAAAAAGATGTGAGAATCTTAGGCCAAATCTATGCAGCATTTTATTGCTTTTAACTTTTTTTCTTTCCATCTGAGTAATTATATTTTCTGAAGGATCTTATAGTATAAACTTGATGAAAATATGAATCATCAGTATGGTTTAATCAGATGCAATTGTAACATTCTAATTAATTCTAAATAATTTCATATTTTAAAACAGCATAATTGGAAGCACAAGGGCCCTTTCCGTTTTGTCTTTCATAAAGTTGTTTGCTTACTTTGTACTAGCTTCAGTCTTACTAAAGAATGATTTTCCAGAATATGGGGAAAAAAATCACAGAGAGAGAAATTCTAATTCTATAAAACAAGGTATTTCAACAAGCCTTTAAAATAAGGAAGCATTTTTTATTCCAGTTATAAAAGTAATACGTGTTATTGTAAATAATTTAAACAGTAGATCACTACGTAAAATGTAAAGTCAAAGTCCCTGATAATCCCCTGCTAATAGCTACTCTTAACATTTTGGAACTCTTTGAGAAAAACAAAACATTTTGTAACACCTTAAATATGTGTGTGTATAATATACACATGTGTATATGCAGATATAAATAAACAAATACAGTGATAGAAAGTAATTAAAAAACTAATAGATAACCATAAAATACAGATTGGAAACTGGGTCTCTTTTTACATTCCATGACCCATTTTTCTGAGTATGGAACCTCTTGCCATTTTGACATGTTTTTTAGTTTCTTTTGGCAACAAAATCTCAATTTTGTTGGCCTTAAAGTCCTCATTTCTTGACAGGTGCCCATCAAACCACACCTTTCCCCTAAATTTTCTACAACATATCTAATTGCTTCAATCTTGTCAGGACATTTCTTCTTTGTTTAGCTATCTTCTATATTTCATTTTGATCACCCTTCTCATTAAACAGTAGTATAGAAGCCTCATGTTTATTTATTATTTGAACATGACTCATGAAGGCATGATTCAAATCTCTGAATGCACTAATATATTTCATAACAAGCATATCTGTAGGTGTTTGTATTCTGATAATGTCTTCATGTGCTCAGCCATCTATATTTAATGAAAAGCTATCATTTCTCCCTAGCAGATTTCAAACATCTGTGGAGCTAGCTAATGCACACAGACTTTCCATATGACCTTGGACAATCTTGTTCTATCTCCTGAGTATGTAAGTCTATGACTCGGGGAACATTGTAATGCAGGTCATTTTTCAGGAACATTACAATAATTAGACATTGTGAAGTGGTTCGGATTTACTAGCCAAAGTTTGACAATTTTGGAAATGTCGGTCATGCAGATTATGCACAATCATGTACGTGAACTCTTTTAAGCCAGTAGGCAATCACTCAGCAGGTACCACAGACTGCCTTTATTGACCCAAAGTCGGGGGTATACCCTTGCTCAGTCCCTGCCTGTCTCCTCTGCCCTTGTCTTTTCTAGTCTTTGCTGACTTGTGTTTTTGTGAGGCTGTAAACTTGAGACAGGCGAGCCTTAGCCATCTTCAGGCACTGTCCCACAAGCGTTTGTCTCCTTCCCTGTTGGTCTGTACTGAGAGTTACACCTCTTGAGCTACACCATGGAATTCCTACATTTTGATCTGAGTCATTATCGCTGAGTCTGACTTTCTCTGCATCCAAAGCCAACTACTGAACACCCTTCTCGTTTCTAGAATTGTGCTTTATGGACGAGCCAGGATGAGGGCATCTTCGCACCTTCGTTCCCATCCTCAGCACTGTTCTTGTTCTAACAAGGGGATGTTCATACCTCAATGTCCAGTCTTGAAACTCTTTCTCCCATGTCCTGTGCATGCCCTAGTTGGTATAAATGGGAATTTATCAATACTCTGCCCCCAAGCTAAGGTCCTGCTTGGGGAATCTATACAATTCCTTTTTGAACCTGGGCTTTCTACCCTTCTTTCAAACCATCTTGTTTTAAGACCAGAGGGTAACCCCTCATGGCCCCCTGAGCTGGCCTTCTCCTCTTGAACTGACGTTGCAGGTGTCCAGACCTCTCTGGAAATCTGGGGGTCAGCTCTTCAGTCTCCATTCCCAAGTTCTATATAATCTTGGATGGATCCTTCTGATTTTTGTTGTCCTTTTGTCCCTACATGTACCTGAGACTTCTGTTTCCTTGAGATCTTTGTCTGTGGGCATCCAGGCCCATTTCATACAATTTGCCATCTGACTAATGGATGGCAGCCGAACAAAAAGTTCTCTGGACAAAGAAGTTTAGAAAAAGCTCTGCTAAAAAATGTTTTTCAGGTTTCCTTTTTTGTAGGAGTATATCTAAGACTTTAATATACATCCATAGAGATGAAAATGTACAATTTTTCCAAATATATTTGTTAAAGGAGTATTTTTTCCAAGGATTTCTTGAAAACCTAGAGCAAAATGTGTTCTATGAAATGTGTTTTGAAACATTCTTTTAGAAGATTAAGCTAGGGATTCCCCATGACTTCTTTCGTTTTATCGATTCTGGTTCAAAGATTAACAAGAACTTTCTGGCCAATTCAGTGTTTTGGAAAAAAGTGATCAAGGTAGAAAAATTTGTTAGTACTTAGTTAACTCTGTCCAAGAAATAGAGAAGCACTGTATTTTATTTACTGGGAAGTTCTTTTCTGTGACGGAGCAGGGAGAAAGCAGAAAACTAACATTCTTTTATTTATTCAATTATTGTGAGAATATTTATTGAGACTACAATGTGCTAGTCATTATTCTAGTGCTGGAGTGTTACGGACAGATAAGATCAGTGCTCTCCCTGCCCTCAGGAATCTTAGAGAAGCTAAAGCAAGCCACCTAAGATCTTTGCTCTGAGTTAGTGCCTCAAAAGTCCTATTTTTAATTTTATATTAAGTTTTAGTTCTTAAAGCTTTAAGTACATCTCTTTTTGTAATAAACTGGATTCAGGTTTGTCATTCTTTTATAATTAAAGAAAAGTGGCAAAGTACATAAGCAAATATGCATGAGCACATAAGCAAATATACAGCAGGTATATTTACACAGAAATACTTATAAACTGTATACATAGATATGACCAAGACAATTTTTTATCTAACATTAGAAATAAAATGCTATTATTGACACACACACACACACACACACACACACACACATGGATTTCTCAGAGAATTATCCAGAACACATATTAAAATAAGCAACGGTAATTGTGAAAATGTAGATTTGCACTCCAAATATTCTGATTCAGCAGGGCTAAGGAATATGCATGTTAAACTAATGCTACGTACCATACTATGCACACTAACATTTAAGGACTTCTGATACTGAGACTCGAGGATAGGAGAGAGCTGGAGCTTGTCACAGTGTGGCCCTAGATTGGATAGAGAGACTCACGTTGCAGGGGCAAGGTTGACAGGAAAGAAGGCAGGCACCCAATCTCCCAGTGGAATTAGATACAGAAGGTACCTGATAAGTAAGTATTCCAAGTGTGTTAATTTCCTTTCCTCTGACACCTCAGATATAACACATCGACAGCTGAGCATGCCTGGGGGCTTCTTACAGTTTCCCTCTCAGTTTAGTATATTTTATTTTGTCTTCATATGACCTCACTTGGGAGGAGATCCCTAGATTTTCTCCTAAGAGATGGGGAATCCTTGTTGTTGTTCAGTCGCTAAGTTGTATCCAACTCTGCGACCCCACAGACTGCAGCACGCCAGGCTTCCCTGTCCTTCACTATCTCTTAGAGTTTGCTCAAACTCACGTCCATTGAGTCAGTGATGCCATCCAACCATCTCATCCTGCCTAGTCTGATTTACACATTGATTTTATTATTTGTTTTAACGTTAGTTAGGTACTGATAAAAGTTCAAATACCAGGGTACAGAGGCTTGTGGGATTTTACTTCTCACGTTTCACAAAAAAGTTTAACAGCCTGCTGGTTTCAGATCAAAACTCTAGAAGCCTCCATCACCACATTTCCTGTTTGTAACTGAACAAAGTACACGCAGAAGATTTTAAGAAGAGAGAAAAAACTGAGGTACAGATAAAGTTTACTGACACTTCTAACAACAGAGCAACATTACTTAGAAAAAAAAGCTTGCGGGAGTATTTTTAATTCATACACTTGCTTATGGCTACATAAGAATTTCTCATAGAAAAAAAGCATGGCAGGTAAGTGGCATTTTAAATTTTGCTCAATTCATATGCCTAAGAATTTACATAATAATGTCTAAGTCTCTAGCAAAAAGATACTTAATAAAGGTTTGGAAAATAATTAAGTTAACACAATTATTTTAAAAGTGTGAGATGAACTTTCTAATTAGAATGTATTTGAAGTATATCAATGAGCATAAATTGCCTACTTAAAAAGTTGGATAGTATTTTATAATATAAAGCTAAATGTAGCTATTGGGTATATGTTCCTTGATGCATGCTAAGTCACGTCAGTCATGTCTGACTCTTTGTGATCCTACAGACTGTAGCCCACCAGACTGATTTGTCCATGGAATTCTCCAGGCAAGAGTGGGTAGCCATTCCCTTCTCCAGGGGATTTCCCGACCTGGGGATAGAACCTGATCTCCTGCATTGCAGGCAGATTCTTTTTTGTTGAGCCACTGGGGAAGCCCCTGTTCCTTGATAATCTTCCCATTTAAAGTATTGTTATTTTTAGAGGATCTTTCCTTGACTTTGCATATTCCTTTTCATAGTTTAATTATAAATAAAGCAAGAAAAGCATTCTGGGATTGACATATATGCACTGCTATATTTAAAATGAATAACCAACAAGGACCTACTGTATAGCACAGGAGACCCTGCTCAGTGTTATATAACAGCCTAATCAAGAAAGGAATTTGAAAAAGAACAGGGACATGTATACAAATACCCAAATCACCTTGTTGTACACCTGAAACTATTAATAACATTGTTAATCAACTATACTCCAATATAAAGTTAAAAAAATAAAGCAGGTTTTAAGTAACAACATTCTAATTCCTTACACTTTAGGCATTATATTATCTTCCCAGAAATCAATTCAATCATCAACTTTCAGAGCGATGACAATTTGCAAAGGCCAGTGAAAATACGATCACCTTTGAAACGGACTATAAGGGTTGAATCCACATTTATTGGCCTAATTTCTGCTCCACTTTAACTATCATTGCTCCTTTATTCTTTAATGTACTTTTAATTTCTTTAAATAAATGTTATAAGAGAAAAGTGAAAGTCTCTCAGTCCTGTCCAACTCTTTGTGATTCTATGGAATTCTCTAGGCCAGAATACTAGAGTGTATAGACTTTCCCTTCTCTAGGGGATCTTCTCAACCCAGGGATCAAACCCAGGTCTCCCGCATTGCAGGCAGATTCTTTACCAGCTGAGCCACAAGGAAAGTCTGAGAATACTGGATTGGGTAGCCTATCCCTTCTCCCGCCGATCTTCCCGACCCTGGAATCGAACCGGGGTCTACCTGCATTGCAGGCGGATTCTTTACCAACTGAGCTATCAGGGAAGCCCCATTACAAGAGAAGATATGTATAATATATCAAGTGGGAGAAGTGTGGAATACAAATGAAAACTTTAGTTTCCATCACTTTAGAAAATATATTTCCTTCCAACTTTTGCTTCTTTGTATTCTACTCGGTTTGCTTTTCATAACTAAAATAATAATGATTATAAAATCATGTGTTCAGTGTTTTTCACTAACATTATCACCATCTCCATCTTCATGGTAACTTCTGCTTAGTTGTTTTATATGAATGCACAGTGACATCAGTTGAGTTATAGTTTACTTAGTCATTTGTTTATTGTTAGACATTTATTTTGCGTCCAGTCTTTTTATATTTTAAATGACAGAGGGATGAACAACTTTGTAGCTTTTTCTATATTGAGGATATTTTCTTAGGAAAGATTCCTAGACATAGAATTACTGAATAAGAAGTTATGAACATTTTAAGTATCATTATTGTCAAATTGCTTTTCCAAGGTTGTTGTCAATTCACTCTCATCCTAGAAGCGTTTCTCCTTAACAAGCTGGTCTCAGTTTTATAAATCTTTACTAATTTGATAAGCACAACATGCTAGTTCAGTTCAGTTCAGTTCAGTCACTCAGTCGTGTCCAACTCTTTGAGACCCCATGAATTGCAGCACACCAGGCCTCCCTGTCCATCACCAACTCCTGGAGAGGAACTAAAAAGCCTCTTGATGAAAGTGAAAGAGGAGAGCAAAAAAGTTGGCTTAAAGCTCAACATTCAGAAAACGAAGATCAGGGCACCTGGTCCCATCACCTCATGGGAAATAGATGGGGAAACATTGGAAACAGTGTCAGACTTTATTTTGGGGGGCTCCAAAATCACTGCAGATGGTGACTGCAGCCATGAAATTAAAAGATGCTTCCTCCTTGGAAGGAAAGTTATGACTAACAACATGCTAAGCCATTGTTTAATATGTATTACTCTATAATGAAAATGAACATTTTTGCATGGGTTTTATAACTGTTTATAATTCTAGCACTTGTGAATTATCTGATTATATCTTTTGCTTCTAATTGTGCTAATAGTATTTTTGATATCAATATGTATGAGCCATTTGTAGAAGATATAGATATTATAATATCTGTGAATTTGCTTCCCAGTGTTTTGGTTGATGGATTTTAAAATTGATTGGATTATTCCACAGGGAACATAAATTGATGTATGATTTTCACAATTCTCTTTATCTTTCCCAGGTACGTGTACAAATATTAGCAAAGAACGAAAACAATTGTACCAGTTTTGCTAGTGCCCTGCAGAAATGAACATAACAATACTATGAATAATTGCTATGAGCTGACAGTCATGGGGAACTTGGCAAGTGTGGGAAGGCTGAAGGCAGTGAGCATGACATTCAACTATTTCCCATCAATTAATTTTAAATTTGGAGGAGATGATAAAAATTTTTCCTTAGGATTTCATAATTTATATTTAGATTTTTCCAATGTAATGCAGGAGCTCCTCCATTGACAATTAAGACCTAAAATTCCACAGAAGATAAATTATGTACAGTATTTGCCATTAAAGCCTTATAGATCTTAAAAGCCAAGAAACAAAATGAAACATGCTTAATATGAAAGGAGAGACTCAGATTATAGTATTTTTTTGAATTAGGTGAAGTAAAGGAGAAAATAAATGTGAACACAATGGAAAAGTGAGATTATTCCTAGTTGAGTAAAAACAATGTGTGAAAAGTAAAATCCAAAGTTTTCCTTCTCTCCTACCTAAATGGCTTGTTGGTAAAGACTCAGCCTGCAATGCAGGAGACTCCAGTTCGATTGCTGGGTCTAGAAGATCGCCTGGAGGAGGTCATAATAACCCTGTCCAGTATTCTTGCCTGGAGAATCCCCAGGGATGGAGGAGCCTAGCGGGCTAGAGTCCTTGAGGTCACAAAGAGTTGGACATGACTGAGAGACTCACTGAGCACCGCACACGTGGCTTGTAGTCCCTGCATCAGTAAATGTGCCAGCATCCCAGTTCCTACTGTGCTTCTGTATTCACACAATCAGGATTTTCTGAATCAAATGGCAAAAACAACTCCTTTGGGCTGCTATTAATTTAATTAACAATGATTCACTCTAGTTACACATTCTGTTTTTTGAAAGAAAAAAGATTTTCATTGTCTTTACTCAGTTTCTTTTCCCTTGGATCTCAGTCATCTTTTGAGAGCAATGAAAACTTGTCTTTTAGAGACTAGATAGGACTCATTTATGAATCTTTTGAATGCAGATGTTCTTTAAAAGTAGGTCCAAAGTAGTCATTTAATTAGGTAATAATTGATAGTGATCTTAAGAACAGTTAACCCAGCAATGATTGTCACATAAAGCTCACAACTCTAAGAAATAAATACCTACAAATTGCTAGTTAATAATAAATATTGAATTCTTTTCCAGACTTTTTTTTCATTTAATTTTCTCAGCATTCCTGACTTAAAAAGGAAAGAAACAATTAACAGGCCTTCTTAAAACATTAAAGAAATGTACTTAGTTAGTTAGTTAAGTCGCTCAGTCGTGTCCAACTCTGTGCTACCCCGTGGACTGTAGCCCACCAGGCTTCTCCGTCCATGGGATTCTCCAGGCAAGAGTACTGGAGTGAGTTGCCATTTCCTTCAGTATTTTGTTGGATGAAGTTGCACACACCTATGCCATTTTCAGAGGCTCTTACCAAGGTGGTTCTCCCATGCTAAGTCTGCTGCTAAGTCGCTTCAGTCGTGTCCGACTCTGTGCGACCCCAGAGATGGCAGCCCACCAGGCTCCCCCGTCCCTGGGATTCTCCAGGCAAGAACACTGGAGTGGGTTGCCATTTCCTTCTCCCATAGGAGCAGCTAAAAGTACAGAAAAATACAGATTCATCTACAGTAGGGATTTTGGCAGACTTTCAAATCCCAATAGGTCTTCCCAAGCTTACCCAATTCTGAGTTTAATTATGAAAGAAATGATGAGTCTAATACTAGAGGAATCATAACATGCTGTCTTAAAATCTACCCTCTGTCTCACTCCCCTATGTACACTTTCCTCAGGTAAAATCAATAAGTATTGGTTAAGAGGAATCGTGATGTACTAGAAAGAGGGGACCTTTGTGTCACACAGATGGTTTCTGAACACCAGATTTATGTTGGCTTAGCTTCAGTACTCTTGCCTGGAAAATCCCATGGACGGAGGAGCCTGATGGGCTGCAGTCCATCAGGTCGCGAAGAGTTGGACATGACTGAGCGACTTCACTTTCACTTTTTCCTTTCATGCATTGGAGAAGGAAATGGCAACCCACCCCAGTGTTCTTGCCTGGAGAATCCCATGGACGGGGGAGCCTGGTGGGCTACAGTCCACGGGGTAGCACAGAGTCGGACACGACTGAGCGACTTAACTAACTAACTAACTAAGTACATTTCTTTAATGTTTTAAGAAGGCCTGCCTTCTTATGGGCTGCCATCTATGTGGTCGCACAGAGTCGGACATGACTGAAGCGACTTAGCAGCAGCAGCAGTGTGACAGTCGGGCTTCCTTTGTGGCTCAGCTGGTAAAGAATCCACCTGCAATGCGGGAGACCTGGATTTGATCCCTGGGTTGGGAAGATCCCCTGGAGAAGGTAATAGCTACCCACTCCAGTGTTCTGGCCTGGACAATTCCATGAAAGGTGTAGTTCATGGGATTGCAAGGAGTCAGACACAACTGAGTGATTTTCGCTTTCACTTTATGGTGTGGGTCAGTGACCTGCAGAAAGTCACACCTTCTGACTCTTTCCCTACACACTGTTCTAAAACAGACGTTCCAAAGCTTCTTATTGCTAATGTCCCTCTTCCCATTATGTCTCCTTCCTAACATGTATCATTCACTTTTCAAATAACCTATTCATAATAGGCACATTTAAGTTTGGCAGTTTTCAATTTTTGTATTAAAAAATTTCTTATATACTTGAAAGCCTGGGACTAGATTTGAGAATCTCTTTCAGTGATCTAGTCCAATATTCTGATGCTTTTTATTGATGGGATAATGCATATGGACAGTAGTGGCAGAGGCTGTGTAGACAGTGGCAGTGTGCAAAAAAGATTCGTCAATAATGTGCCTAGTTTGCAACCAAATGATCACTGCAATAAGAAATGTTCATTCCATGAGTAGAATCCATGGAAACTAATAATTCAGAACTTTTATGCTGAACTATCAGTTCAGTTCAGTCGCTCAGTCGTGTCCAACTCTTTGCGACTCCATGGACTGCAGCACACCAGGCTTCGCTGTCCATCACCAACTCCTGGAGCATGCTCAAACTCATGTCCATTGAGTTGGTGATGCCATCCAACCATCTCATCCTCTGTCATCCCCTTCTCTTCCTGCCTTCAATCTTTCTCAGCATCAGAGTCTTTTCCAAGGAGTCAGTTCTTCACATCAGGTGGCCAAAGTATCAGAGTTTCAGCTTCAGCATTAGTCCTTCCAATGAATATTCAGGACTGATTTCCTTTAGGATGAACTGGTTGGATCGCCTTGCAGTCCAAGGGACTCTCAAGACACTTCTCCAACACCACAGTTCAAAAGCATCAGTTCTTTGGCTCTCAGCTTTCTTTATAGTCCAACTTTCACATCCATACATGACTACTAGAAAAACCATAGCTTTGACTAGACAGACCTTTGTTGGCAAAGTAATGTCTCTGCTTTTTAATATGCTAACTAAGTTGGCCATAGCTTTTCTTCCAAGGAGCAATCGTCTTTTAATTTCACGGCTGCCGTCACCATCTGCAGTGATTTTGGAGCCCAAGAAAATAAAGTCTCTCACTGTTTCCATTGTTTCCCCATCTATTTGCCATGAAGTAAAAGGACCAGATGCCATGATCTTAGTTTTCTGAATGTTGAGTTTTAAGCCAACTTATATTTAAACTACTATTAGCCCCTGGTGGGTTTTCCTGCTGGCTCAGCTGGTAAAGAATCTGCCTGCAATGCGGAGACCCGGGTTTGATCCATGGGTCAGGAAGATCTCCTGGCAAAGGAAATCACAACCCACTCCAGTATTCTTGCCTAGAGAATTCCATGGACAGAGGAGGCTGGTGGGCTATAGTCTATGGGATCACAAAGAGTCAGACATCACTGAGCAACTCACACACACACATTGGCCCCTGGTAGTTGAAAGCTAGTTAGAAACTTCAGTCATAGTTTTCCTACCTGACCTTGCTCACTAATAACGTCAAAACTTTTAGTTTTTTAACAGTATAGATAACTAAATTAAAATTGTGTAAGAGTACTCTTTAAAAGCTATATGAAAGTAATTACAATTAATGAATAATGGTACTAAAGATTGCATTTGTCAGGCAAGAAATTTGGGGTACTTTGTACATTCACTGTTATAAGAGGCACTGTTAGTACTGAATAGACACTCACATGGGCATATGGCATATGGAAAGTAACTCAGTAAGAGGAGGTACGAAGTTTATGTATGAATCTGTATATGTGAACATTTATACAAAACTACCATTCAAGTTAAGAATCTCCACCATTTAGCTATTCAGTATCTTCTCATCTCTGTGTTTTTTGTTTTGCTTTTCAAAATAGGGCATTTATTGTTGGCAATCCAAAATTTTGAAAGATATCAAGAGTGTCGTGAAATACAAAGCTTCCAAATAAAAATCTTCCTACTTTTAACTCTGATTGCATTACAAAAGAAAAATATCTTGAGAAATGGAAGGGTTACACAGGAATCATTGACTCCTAAAATCAGGGGAAAACTAGAGACCATGTGAAACAAATCCATACATATTAGAATTTAGCCTGTTTAAAATGTCTGCAACTGATAAGCAAATTTACTGTTCTAGCAAATGACAAAACCCAGCCCTAAAGGGATGTGCAGCGTGGTCCAAGTTCTTTCCTTGGAGTTGCTGATGTATTTCATGAAAATTATTAGGGCTTTCCTAAAGCCTTTAGTATAAATGTAAACTTGTGATATTGCTTTGATTATTTCTTTGCTGCTCAGAGCAAAATTATCTTCTTGTAACAATTAATGGACGAAGGAAACTTCATAAGTGAAATATACTTTTGTGAATGATAAGAATTTATAGCTAGAATCAGTGTAATTTTAAAATGAAATTAGGATTTTCTGCTTACTGCTTTGAAGTACACCTTTTCCTACTCTGCTGTGTTTTATCTACACAAAGCACAACTATTCATTGAATATATACTAAATACTAAATTCTGTGGGAATGGAAAGGGAAAAATAGGTAAGTACAAAGGAGACTGATTTTGTTAGTTCTCCAAAGGATGATTTTATTAGTTCTCCAAAGGATGATAAATTCTAGAGATTTATTATATTTTCTATCTATTTATTTGCTCTCTTACTCTTCCCCAAGAAAGAGAAGTATTAGTACATAGAACAGTACATATAAATAATACATAGAATAATATACATAAAGAAGAACCAAAGAAATCACCACAAAGAGAAAAGGAGCAAAGGGTACAATTAATTCACAAGAGTAGTATATAATCCTATTGCGTGTCAAATGATATACAAGGTTAGACAGACGATCAGTGACAATATTGACCAGTGACAATATTCACATGGATTATTAGAGTAAAAATTTATCCTTTCTTGAGGAGATCCTCAGCTTCTTATACATTTTGTAACACGGTCTGAGTTGCAAGTAGGAAGATTTTCATTCAGAAGCTTTGTATTTCATGACATTTTTGATATCAGTGATGTATTAAATAATATCTTCTAGTCCATAGCATCTCTATAATTAATAAATTCAACAGCAAGTTTCATACAGTTGGTTCTTTTTCTTAAAATAAGTTTTATTTTGTCCTGATAACAAAGGCAGAAAATGTAGAAAATGGAAGAGAATAAAAAGAGCAATAAAGAGTTAATTTTTATTTTCTGACGACAACCTGAAGTTTTAGCTCTGTTGCTATTTTACACAGGTCATCAGCTGAGATGGAAGCAAGTCCTATATTCTCTTAAGAAATCTTGGGAACTTAACTAGGACATGTCCTGGTGTAGAAATAATCAAAGCCTCCATTCAGAGGTTGACCTAGGGAAAATCTGCAGGGAGAGTCAAAAAATCTTCCAAAATCTGTTTTGCACCTTTTAACCATGTGTATAAATGAATGATCAAACCCCTAAAATATATGGCATGATGATTAGATGCAGTAATTCTAGACGGTCTGTGTGATCAGTGTAAAGAAACAGAGGAAAAAAATAGAATGGGAAAGACTAGAGATCTCTTTAAAAAATGAGACACCAAGGGAACGTTTCATGCAAATAAATGGGCACAATAAAGGACAGAAATGGTATGGACCTAGCAGAAGCAGAAGATATTAAGAAGAGGTGGCAAGAATACACAGGAGAACTATACAAAAAAGATCTTCATGACCCAGATAATCACGATGGTGTGATCACTCATCTAGAGCCAGACATCCTGGCTCTAGATGAGTGTGAATGTGAAGTCAAGTGGACCTTAGAAAGCATCACTACAAACAAAGCTAGTGGAGGTGATGGAATTCCAGCTGAGCTATTTCAAATCCTAAAAGATGATGCTGTGAAAGTGCTGCACTCAATATGCCAGCAAATTTGGAAAACTCAGCAATGATCACAGGACTGGAAAAGGTCAGGTTTCATTCCAATCCCAAAGAAAACCAATGCCAAAGAACGCTCAAGCTACTGCACAATTGCACTCAACTCACATGCTAGCAAAGTAATGCTCAAAATTCTCCAAGACAGGCTTCGATGGTATGTGAACCGTGAACTTCCAGATGTTCAAGCTGGTTTTAGAAAAGGCAAAGGAATCAGAAATCAAATTGCCAGCATCCGCTGGATCATTGAAAAAGCAAGATAATTCCAAAAAAAACATCTACTTCTGCTTTATTGACTATGCCAAATCCTTTGACTATTTGGATCACAACAAACTGTGGAAAATTCTGAAAGAGATGGCAATACCAGACCACCTGATCTGCCTCCTGAGAAACCTGTTTGCAGGTCAGGAAGCAACAGTTAGAACTGGACATGGAACAACAGACTGATTCCAAATAGGAAAAGGAGTACCTCAAGGCTGTATATTGTCACCCTGCTTATTTAACTTCTATGCAGAGTACATCATGAGAAACGCTGGGCTGGAAGAAGCACAAGCTGGAATCAAGATTGCTGGGAGAAATATCAATAACCTCAGATATGCAGATGACACCACCCTTATGGCAGAAAGTGAAGAGGAACTAAAGAGCCTCTTCATGAAAGTGAAAGAGGAGAGTGAAGAAGTGGCTTAAAGCTCAACATTCAGAAAACTAAGATCATGGCATCTGGTCCCATGACTTCATGGCACATAGATGGGGAAACAATGGAAGCAGTGTCAGACTTTATTTTTTGGGGCTCCAAAATCACTGCAGATGGTGACTGCAGCAGTGAAATTAAAAGATACTTGGTCCTTGGAAGATAAGCTGTGACCAACCTAGACAGCATATTAAAAAGCAGAGACATTACTTTGCCAACAAAGATCTGTCTAGTCAAAGCTATGGTTTTTCCAGTAGTCATGTGTGGATGTGAGAATAAAGAAAGCTGAGTCCTAGAGAACTGATGCTTTTGAATTGTGATGCTAGAGATCCAACCAGTCCATCCTAAAAAATCAGTCCTGAATATTCATTGGAAGGACTGATGCCAAAGCTGAAACTCCAATACTTTGACCTCCTGATGCAAAGAACTGACTCCTTGAAAAAGATCCTGATGCCAGCAAAGATTGAAAGCAGGAGGAGAAGGGGATGACAGAGGATGAGATGGTTGGATGGCATCACTGACTCGATGGACATTAGTTTGAGTAAGCTCTGGGAGTTGGTGATGGACAGAGAAGCCTGGCGTGCTGCAGTCTGCAGGATTGCAGAGTCAGACATGACTGAGAGACTGAACTGAACTGAATTCTAGATGGACCATTTCTAAAGCAAGGCTATGCTGTGCTAAGTCACTTCAGTCCTGTCTGACTTTTTATGACTCTGTGGACTGTAGTCTGCCAGACTCCTCTGTCTAGGGGATTCTTCAGGCCAGAATACTGGTGTGGGTTGCCATGCCCTCTTCCAGGGGATCTTCCTGACCCAGGGATTGAACTCGCAGCTTTTGAGACTCTTGCACGGCAGGCAGATTTGTTGTCACAGAGTCACCGGGGAAGCCCAAACAAGGCTACAAGTCACTCTTAATTTGGCCAAAGGTAAATTATTAAAATATCTATTAAATTCTTAATTTTAGGCAGTGCAGGTTTTTGGTTAATATGCTATATTTTTAGATAAGTAATATATATTATACTCTTGCTTGGAAAATCCCATGGACGGAGGAGACTAGTAGGCTGCAGTCCATGGGGTCGCGAAGAGTCGGACACGACTGAGCAACCTCACTTTCACTTTTCATTTTCATGCATTGGAGAAGGAAATGGCAACCCACTCCAGTGTTCTTGCCTGGAGAATCCCAGGGATGGCGGAGCCTGGTGGGCTGCCATCTATGGGGTCGCACAGAGTCGGACACGACTGAAGCGACTTAGCAGCAGTAGAGGCAGCATACTATATTATACTATACTATATTATTTTCTAGGTCCCAAATAAAAAGAAATCATAAAGAACATCTGCCAAAAACTTATCTGAGTTTTAAATGCAGGAGTTAGTCTTCCATTATTCTCTGACAAAGAATAGCTAAAACAACTATTTCATGAGGCAACTCTTGCTTTATGTAGATAGAACCTTGTTGTCAGCTTATAGGAATACATCCATTTTTCTGTTCTCACAGTGGGAAAGTGTACATTTAATATATAAAAGTAAACACATGAGTTTTTTAAGGTAAAGGTTGAGAACAGAATGAAAGCACATCTCCATTTCATGCTTTTCAAAATGATTATGTGGTCTGTGACAATTGTTTCTACTCACCCTGATTCTCATGTTTTATGCAAGTGTCCCAGTTTTATGCAAGCATATGTATCCTGGGTTGCAGTAGAGTTCACAGCTTAGCTCAGCTAATGGTATTTTCTAAATTTACTTTTTTTCAGGAGATTTTAATGGACACTACTCAAACTCCTCAAAGACTGATTTTTTAAACAAGAAAATAAAATTTTACCTTTATAGTTGTGACCACCCATAAACCTAATCAGATAGCCAACTGTTAGCACTAGCTTACTTGTATCAAGTTTCCTAGGATACAACTTATAGGTAGATTTTTTTGGCAAATACAGGCTCAGGGCAATGAGAATTAGGATGGTAAATTGATGAGTAGCTTCACCAAAGTGACAATGAGTTACTCCTTTCTCAGGGGTTCTGCTTCCTAGCTTCTGGAAATAGATCCTCTTCTCAATAGTACTAGAGACAAATGTAACAGGATTTTCAATCTGTCTTTTCCTGGGTTGTGGATGTGTCTCTATTTGATACTTGAGCAGAACCCTTCTGTTGGCCCCGCTTATTAAGCTGCCCTCTTCACTTTACTCTTCATTTAGTCAGTTGACACATAATTAGTGAGCTCCTACTTGTGCTGAATAGGATATAGAAATAATAGTAGGAGTCTTACTATTATGTGTGTTCAGTCGCTAAGTCATGTCCAACTTCTTGTGATCCTGTGGACTGCAGCACACCAGGACCCCTGTCCCTCACTGTCTCCTGGAGTTTGCCCAAGTTCATGTCCAGTGAACTGGTGATACTATCCAACATCTCATCCTCTGTCACCCTTTTCTCCTTTGCCTTCAATCTTTCCCAGCATCAGGGTCTTTTTAAATAAGTCAGCTCTTCACATTAGGTGACCAAAGTAATAAGATAATAACAATAGCAATAGCTACCATTTATTGAGCATTTTATTAGTGAGAAACATCATTACACAAATCTCTTTATATGAGTCTTATTAACAATAGGTGCATTGAGGAAACTGAAGTGTGAAGATAAAAGATCAATAAGATACTTTCTGTCCTTTGGGAAGTGCAGTCTAGCAGGGAGGAGTTTTTATACATAAATGATTACTTTGATGTTTGTTGAAATGTAAAGGGATTTACGAGATGTCACTTGGTGAGGGACAGGCAGTACTGCGTGAGTGCTTCAGAGAGAAGGCACTTTTGAAGGATGACAAGGAATTTGTCAGATGGCCAAGGAGAAAGGTAGTTCAGTAAAAGGGGCAAATGTCCAGACATAAAGTACAGTCTCTATTGAAAATTGCAAGTGCTTCAGAATGACTGGAGCATGGTCTATTATTGGGTGTGTATAGTAGACAAGTCCTGAAAGACAGACAGAAAACTTAAAGTAATATTTTGTAGAAATAACTTTGCTGACAGAGGTCTGTTTAGTCAAAGCTATAGTCTTTCCGGTAGTCATGATTGATGTGAGAGTTGAACCATAAAGAAGGCTAAGTGCTGAAGAACTGACGCTCTCAAATTGCAGCATTGGGAGAAGACTCTTTAAAGTCCCCTTGCATAGCAAGGAGATCAAATCAGTCAATCCTAAAGGAAATCATTCCTGAATGTTCATTGTAAGGACTGATGCTGAAGCTGAAGCTCTAGTACTTTGGGTACCTAATGGGAAAAAGCCAGCTCATTGGAAAAGACCCTGATGCTGGGAAATATTGAAGGCAGGAGGAAAAGAGGGTGACAATGATGAGATGGTTGGATAGCATCACCAACTCAATGGACATGAACTTGGGCGAACTCCAGGAGACAGTGATGGGCTGGGAGGTCTGACAGGCTGCAGTGCATGACCTTGCAAAGAGTCGGACATGACTTAGTGACTGAACAACAACAATGACAAAACTCATGGTAAAGAAAGAAAAGGGCTTCCCAGGTGGCCCAGCGGTAAAGAATCCGCCTGCAACGCAAGAGACGCGAGTTCAATCCCTGGGTCAGGAAGTTCCCCTTAGAAAGAAATGGCAACCCACTTCAGTATTCTTGCCTGGAAAATTCCATTGACAGAAGAGCCTGGCATGCTACAGTCCATGGAATCACAAAGAGTTGGACACACCTGAGCACACAATATGCAAAGAAAAGTGTGATGTCCTCTATGTTTAGGGCAGAGGGAGGAGCAGCCACCTTCTCCTGAAGGACCTATGTCACAGGCTCCAGAGAAAAAATAAAGGGAAAACTTTCGCCAGAAACTCTGGAAAAGAGGAGTGTATGGGAACAGGGTGTGTAAAGATAGTAGCTGGGTTAAGAGTGGTGATTGGTGGAGCAAGATTAACACAAAGAGCCGTAAAGTCAGGGCCGACTGAACTAACAGGAACAGAGGCCAAAGTGACCTGAAAAGGGTCTGCTTAGTATTCTGTTTTCAAACATTGGCCATCAAGATGGCAAAATTCTTTGATCCAGTAATTTAGTTTCAGGAATTTTTACCTTAAAATAAATTAAGTTGGGTGTATAGTTTTGGTTAAAGATAATCATCACAAAATTTCTTACATAACTAAAAATTAGAAGCAATTTTAATGTCTAAAAATAAAAGATTAATTAAATTATAGGAAATCCATACAATGGAATATAGGGCAGCTAAAATAAATGAAGGAATATTTAGCTTCTAGGAAAAGAAGCATGCTGTATAATTATCAGAGGGAAGCAGATAACAGTATAGTCAGTATAATTAAATCATATGCCTCATGACCAAAACAGCTTCTACACAGAAAATAAGTTTGAAAGTGCATTAACCAAAGTGTTCCCAGTGACTGTCTCTTGATAGTAGGATTATAGTTGATTCTTATCCTTTTTTTGCTTATCTCAGTTTACTAATTGTTTTTAACTTTGAACATGGATGATTGTATAAGTCCGGTTTTTTTGTAGCAATTAAAGTTCATTTATTTAAGTGTCCCCAGACGGACACGACTGAAGTGACTTAGCAGCAGCAGCAGCAGCAGCAGCAGCAGACACAGTGAGCGTAGAGGGTGATGATGAGAGTCTACATTTGGTTGTGTGAACAACCTAAAATGATAGTTGTGACACACTGCAATAGAAAAGACTGTGTGCGCTCAAACTGCTTTAAAATGTGCAAGAATCGATATTGTATCTAGACTGTGGTCCTAAAGGGACATATATAAGGAAAAGAAAGGAAGAAAAATCTTTAATAATAAAAACCATTAGTTTAATCATTAATAACAGAAATCAGAAATTAATAATCCTGTATTACAACAGTGGCAATTAAAGCATGGGCTTCCTAGGTGGTGCAGTGGTGAAGAATCTGCCTGCCAATGCAGGAGACATGGTTTCAATCCCGGGTTGGGAAGATGTCAACCCACTCCAGTGGACAGAGGAGCCTGGTGGGCTATGGGATTGCAAAGAGTCGGACACAACTCAGCACATAAACACACACGTTATGACAGCAAAGAAAGAAACTAAGAGCCATCTGGCAAGAGAGAGCTTGCTGGTTCCATTGTTCATTACAGTAAATCAACCACCTGAAAGGGGTTATCAAAAGGAGGTGGGGAACAATTAAGCTCTGAAAGTTTGCCTTAAAAATTTGCTCTAACCCAGCAATTCTACTGCCAGGAAACTTTCTGCAGAGAAGCCCGCATATGTGGAAAATGTCCATCCAATAGAGTTTCTTGCATTATTGTTTATAAAAGAAAAATGTTTTTAAAAAATCAGAATGTCTATCTTAGATAATCAGGTATGTAATTTATGTTACTGCAACACTAAGAAATTCTATATAACCACTAAAAGTAACATACTAACATGGTAAAAATCTGCCAAACACACTGGTAGGTTTTTTAAAAAGGCTCAGTTCAGTTCAGTGGCTCAGTTGTGTCTGACTCTTTGCAACCCCATGAATCGCAGCACGCCAGGCCTCCCTGTCCATCACCAACTCCCAGAGTTCACTCAAACTCATGTCCATCAAGTCAGTGATGCCATCCAGCCATCTCATCCTCTGTCGTCCCCTTCTCCTCCTGCCCCCAATCCCTCCCAGCATCAGAGTCTTTCCCAGTGAGTCAACTCTTCGCATGAGGTGGCCAAACTACTGGAGTTTTAGCTTTAGCATCATTCCCTCCAAAAAAATCCCAGGGCCGATCTCCTTCAGAATGGACTGGTTGGATCTCCTTGCAGTCCAAGGGACTCTCAAAAGTCTTCTCCAACACCACAGTTCAAACGTATCAATTCTTCGGCGCTCAGCCTTCTTCACAGTCCAACTCTCACATCCATACATGACTACTGGAAAAAGCATAGCCTTGACTAGATGGACCTTAGTCAGCAAAGTAATGTCTCTGCTTTTTAATATGCTGTCTAGGTTGGTCATAACTTTCCTTCCAAGGAGTAAGCGTCTTTTAATTTCATGGCTGCAGTCACCATCTGCAGTGATTTTGGAGCCCAAAAAAATAAAGTCTAACGCTGTTTCCACTGTTTCCCATGAAGTGACGGGACCGGATGCCGTGATCCTCGTTTTCTGAGTGTAATATTAGTGTCCTGCATGCTGTGTGCTCAGTCATGTCTGACTATTTGCAGCCCACAGGCTCCTCTATCCATGGAATTTTCCAGGCAAGAATACTGGAATGGGTTGCCATTTAATTCTCCATTGTTTTTTTAATAGAGGAACTTGAATGTTATTCTATATTTTGATAGTCAGACTTTTTAAAATTTGTACTCAACAAGCACTTGTTTTTTTTTAAATTAGACATAAAAATCAAATACTTCTAAAACTATATGCAGTATCATGAAATAACTAGAATTTCTAATATATTTAAGATAATTTACTATGTTATAGAATTCTATAAATATTTACAGTATTATGTGCATGATGAATAAATTAGCCCCTTCCAAATCTCAGTGTTTTAAACCAAATTAATTTGCAGAAGACTAGGAGAAGGCAATGGCACCCCACTCCAGTACTCTTGCCTGGAAAATCCCATGGACAGAGGAGCCTGGTGGGCTGCAGTCCATGAGGTTTCGAAGAGTCGGACACGACTGAGCGACTTCACTTTCACTTTTTACTTTCATGCACTGGAGAAGGAAATGGCAACCCACTCCAGTGTTCTTGCCTGGAGAATCCCAGGGACAGGGGAGCCTGGTAGGCTGCCGTCTATGGAGTCTCACAGAGTTGACATGACTGAAGTGACTTAGCAGCAGCAGCAGCAGCAGCAGCAGGTTTATTAAACTATTGCAGAAGACTTTAAGTCTTCTCAGTTTTCTTATACTTTATGAAATACAAAAATTCCCATAAAGAAAATGAAACCACACATTTCACTACCATTATCAGTTAACTTTTCCCATTTATTAATTCTTGACAAGATTTTATACACCCTATATGTACTATATGTCTGGCACAGCAGAACAGAAGACAGAAATGGCCCTCTTTTGTGAGACTTGTAATATTTTGAGCATCTAATTACATAATACAAAATTAAAGAGATAACAGACATTAGTAGACAGAGTTTCTGATGTGCAAAAAGACCCACAGACGAGTTCAAACAAAAGCAATGTATAGATGAATAAATGAATGCAAATTATATGTATATGTACATCTATATCAGAAATATATGTTTTGTATATTTAATCACCTCTATGCCTAACTATTGGAGAAGGAAATGGCAACCTACTCCAGTATTCTTGCCTGGAGAATCCCG
Organism: Aepyceros melampus; assembly: GCA_006408695.1. NCBI lineage: Eukaryota > Metazoa > Chordata > Mammalia > Artiodactyla > Bovidae > Aepyceros > Aepyceros melampus. The sequence continues at coordinate 68,095 of SJXQ01004783.1, forward strand.
TGGACAGAGGAGCTTGGTGCGCTGCCGTCTGTGGCGTCGCACAGAGTCAGATACAACTGAAGCGACTTAGCAGCAGCAGCAGCAGCATGACTAACTATGCTCATTTAAAAATAAATGATTCTGATAAATAAATAAAGCAACTCAAATACACAGAAGGCAGTTCAACAACCACTGCAAGGTCAATAATTTAAAGGAAATTAAACAATTCAAATGTCAAATCTGAGATACAAAAAATAAGTGAAATAGAGCAACACAAAGAACATTTGTGCTGGGGGGTCTTTATTTGATGGTTTAAAGGTAGGTTAAGGGCGTAGAACTAATTGTCCTCCTATTAAGTTTTTGCCTCTTCTGATTATTTATCATGGTATTTGGATTTCTCTGAAAGGGCTTAAAATGCTCTAGGGAGTCACAGAGGGAAAGAGAGTGGGAGCTATGAAGGAACACAATCTCTATTTCAATCGTTTTTACACTGCATTTCTAATTATGTGTTTACACAATCATGTCCCCAACTAAACAGAGTTCCTTGAGGACAAAAATTCTGTTTTCTTTACCTTTGATTCCAAAATATAGGGCATAGTTCCTGGCACAAAGAAATGTCTAATTGATATTGAGTGAATACACAAATATGTAGTATTATAGAGTCACATGCTATTTTTCTGGGGTCAGCATTCACATGGGTATATGACAACTAAGATAATTAGTTGAATTTTATACATGTATATAAGTATATCTCATTTATATTTTATAATGTATTTGTAATTAGGCTAATTGTCTTAGTAGTCACTCATCTATGTGTCAACATGGACATAAATAAGCCAGGGCAGTTGATGGTCACTGCTGCTGCTGCTGCTAAGTCGCTTCAGTCGTGTCTGACACTGTGCGATCCCATAGACGGAGCCCACCAGGCTCCCTCCTCCCCGGGTTTCTCTAGGCAAGAACACTGGAGTGGGTTGCCATTTCCTTCTCCAATACATGAAAGTGAAAAGTGAAAGTGAAGTCGCTCAGTCGTGTCCGACTCTTTGCGACCCCATAGACTGTAGGCTCCTCCGCCTATGGCATTTTCCCGGCAAGAGTACTGGAGTGAGGCGCCATTGCCTTCTCCAAGCTGATGATCAGTATCTCACAAAACCCCCTTTATAGCTCAGGAACAAAGAAAGACCTTCACAGAGAGGAAGGAGAACCATAATCAACCCACCATTACCTCTTCTTGGGGCTCCAAATAGGATGAGAAAACTCCTTCTGACTAGTCTTGACAAAACTGGTTACTCTGATTCCAGTATTATTGTTTTTATCCCAACACACAGCGTCCTGTAGCACTGGGATTAATAGAAGGTAATAAGTGATTCTCCACCATAATGAAAGCATGTATGACTACACACAGAGGATTTAAAAAAGGGGATAAGTGTAGCCAATTATGATTCTGCATAATTTGAAGTTCTTGATTTAGAACCAAATCTTTAGTAGCTAGACTAACAAATGCTAGCTTATTTCTTGACAGATTTGTCCTTCGTTCTGAAAAAATACAGTGGTTTTGATTTTGGGAATACCCAGTTCCAAGAAAATGAGTAAGCTAGTATTACTAAGCACGTGTTTGCTTTTGTTTGCAGGAAACACTGAATGCCATTTTTCTGTCTGGGCAATTCTAGCCTTCTTGGGCTTAGCTCTGACTATATCGCTGATCTTCAACATTTTCCACTATGTGGAAAAGCAGCGACAAGGTAAGGCATTGAGAAATAGCCATATGATATCTGCTTAAATGGAGATGGAGTCACTGGAAAACCTGTAGAATAAGATAACTTTATATAATATTATTCATAATATGTTTTTATCTCTAGAAAATCTATTTGATACATTTTTTTCACCCTGCTGCCGCTGCTGCTGCTAAGTCGCTTCAGTCGTGTCCGACTCTGTGCGACTCATAGATGGCAGCCCACCAGGCTCCCCCATCCCTGGGATTCTCCAGGCAAGAACACTGGAGTGGGTTGCCATTCTTCTCCAATGCATGAAAGTGAAAAGTGAAAGTGAAGTCACTGAGTTGTGTCCAACTCTCAGTGACCCCATGGACTGCAGCCTACCAGGCTCCTCCGTCCATGGCATTTTCCAGGCAAGAGTACTGGAGTAGGGTGCCATTTTCACCCTGAGGGTTTGCTTAAGCATGTATTCATGTTAGAAATGTAAACAGAGTCCCAATTTTAGCTCTTTAAGGTTCCACTCAAGTCTACTTAACCTTCTCAGTATTATTCAGGGCCCCTAAAGTGCAGCAGGTTTGGATGGAGGATCAGAAGGGAATGGAAAAGCGACAGCTGAACCACAGTCTTGTTATCAAACACTCCCAGGGTCAGCCACCGACAGCCTCTCTTTTCAATAAACTGGGCAGAAGTTTTAACCATGTGGTTTTCACCCTCTTGTTCCATGATTGAATTAGGGTGATGCCTAGTAAGTGGCACAGCATTCGCACACAGTAGGCACTCAGCGTAGGTGTGTATGTTGAATACAAGGATGGGTGGATGGAGGAATAAAAGTTCAGCTATTTCTAAGTGCTCTTAATACTCTAGAACCAAAAAACTCTTGGAAGTGGGACATTTAAGTGATAAACAGAAAATGTTAATACAGTTTTCTTTAAACAGATGAAAATAAATAAAACAAAGTTAACAAAATCGAGTTAGACACATGTGTTCAAGAAAAAGTACATGAAGCTAATTTGGAACCATTGTCAGTTTCCAGGGACTCTTCTGCATTGGCAGGCAGGTTCTCTACCACTAGAGTTACCTGGGAAGCCCATTTTCAACCATGTAGTCCCTTATTTCAGCCCTATGACTGTATTGAATTATGGTGAATATTAATGTGTCAAATCACTTTTCATTAACATGATAAGATCAGGACCAGTCTAATTTTACTGATCTATTACTGCTGCCCCAAAAGTATTTGGCTGTGCTTGTTGTTACAACACGATGCGAATAGGTTTTCCAGTTCTCATTTTTTATTGCATTGGAATTTATTAATGCATATTCATACCATTTTCCCACCATACAAACTTTTTTCGGGAGTTGTTTATGATGATTAGTTGGCCATGGTTAAAAGACAGTTGCCTAAACTTAAAAAAAAAAAAAAAAGCAGGTTTTTAAAAAGACAAACTTTTTTCTCGTTATAATTGCACAATCCCTTACCACCTCAGGCATGCTATAAATGACTCTTGCCTAAAATCAGCAGAGTGGGAAAGAACACTTAAAAAAAACAGGCAATTGTAAATTACATTAATGTACTTTAAAAAATCAATTTTGGCTCCCTCATTTGTTTTTAAAATCATGACTTTTGAAATCAAGGTGACCTGTATTAGATCTCTGCTACTATTTACCTGAGAGATCTTGTTGGAGTAATGTAACTTCTGAGTTTCAGAGTTTTTATCTCCAAAGTGTAGGAAATACTATCTAGACCGTGGGGTTCCGTGAGAAGTATGTAGTCACCTTAGCACAGTCCTGGGGATTTAGTAGGTGGGTCCTGCACAAGGCACAGCCCACGCCACCGTTCTGTAGCTCTGGTCCTTCCTTCTACAAATGTTTGCTAAAGTTTTGCTCTGGCTTCATGTTACCTGTGTTTTATTTGGGTATAGTTGCTTTACAATGTTGTGTTGGTTTCTGCTGTGCAATGAAGTGAGCTGGCTATGTGCTGTGTTAAGCTGTGCTGTGCTTTGTTGCTCAGTCATGTCCGACTCTTTGTCACCTCGTGGATTGTAGCCTGCCCGGCTCCTCTGTCCATAGGGATTCCCCAGGCAAGAATACTGGAGTGGGTGGCCATGCCCTGGTCTAGGGGATCTTCCCAACCCAGGGAAGAGCCAGGTCTCCCTCACTGCAGGCAGATTCTTTACCAGCTGAGTGAGAATCATTTATCTGTGTACATATATCCCCTCCCTCTTGGACCTCCCATCCCTCTAGTTCGACACAGAGCACCGAGCTGCCTGTCTACAGGCAGCTTCCCACGTGCAGATACGTCGATGCTACTCTGTCAGTACTTCCTACCCTCTCCTTTCCCTCCTGTGCCCACAAATCCATTCTCTCTATCTGCGTATCTATTCCTGCCCTACAAATAGGTTATTCTGTACCATTTTTGTAGTTTCCACATTATCTGTTAATGTGATACTTTTCTCTTTCTGACTTACTTCATTCTGTATGACAGATTAGGTCCGTCCACATCTCTACCAATGACCTAATTTCATTCCTTTTTATGACTAATATTCCATCGTATATGTGCACCACATCTCCTTTATCCATTCCTCTGTTCAGTGAATATTAGTTTCTCTGGCTTCGTCACCCCTCCCACCGTCCCCAAACTCTCCAGCTTTCATCCCAATTCCTGCCCTGTCTCTTATTTAACATGTCCGTACAACCACCTGAGTTTTAGTGATAACAGTTTGTTCAAATCACATACAGGTTCATTTTAGAGAATTTTCTGTAGGCTTCGTAGAATTCCTTCTAAATATCAACCTGCCTCAAATTAAGTTATTTGAGCAGTAAAGAGCTAAAGACTTCTGGAATGTGTCCCTCTTCTGTATGCACACCGATTCCTTCATGGTGATTTTATGCTTGCAGATGTGAGCCCAGTGTGCTGCCCTGCTGCAGACCCTTTATCTCCCTTTCTAAGGATGGTGAGAAAGAGAGACCCGGGGATGGGGAGAAACAGACACCTAGAGGGAGGGGAGTGGAGCCATGCCAGAGTATCCCGATCCTGCCACAGGCCCCTGCTGCCCAGGCTGCTCAATGCAGCAGTGCCCCATCACTTCCAGCCAAGGACTCTGCAGCCTCCCGAGGTCTGAGCCAGGTCCAGACTGTCTGGCTGCTCCGGGCAGGATGAGGTTTTCGGAAGGGGAGTCCCAAGTTTCAGCACAGGGTCAAGTTTACACATGGGTGTTACCTCACACCATTATGTGCACCTTCCCATTCTCAGAGGCCCTCTTTCTCCCACACCCACTCCACAATCCCTTAGACCGCAATCTGCTAGAAATTATGGTACCACCCTCTTCCACCAGGGCTTGGGCAGGGGTTGAGTCATAGGTAGGCTCACCCCTGAGCTCATGGACCCAGGAAAAACAAAAGACTTTTTGCTTTGACTTTACTCGACCTTCACTCTTCAGGAGGAGCACATTACCCTGGGTCTTGCACTTTCCTGGTGTGCAGATCTAAGATTAACCTTGGAACAGTGTTTGTGGATGTTCTTATCCCATCTCCCTCTTTTTTCTCTGTAGTCGATTCCCAACCACTGCGGTATTACTAACGATCACCATCCTTTCTTCTTCACATGAGCAAAGAACACTATGTTTCTTTCTTATCCAGATATTCCAAGTGGATTTGGGATGAGTCCTGCAAACTGTTTGATTCCTTGGCAGTCAACCTGAGGACTCTCCCTGACTTGTTTCTCCTGGACAGACAGACTACCAGAGATTCTTCCTATTTAGCCAGGTTTTCTGTCCCTTGCTCTGTGTACACAATGCTCCTACCTCTGGCCTCATGTAACTTTTATTTCTACATCTTTGTGCTATTCTTTGCAGCTACGAAACTTACAAGATATGACTCCACCTTGGTGAACAGTTAGTGAATAAGTTTTTCTGGTTGTATTAAATAGCTTGCAAAAGAAAATCTCTATTCCAGCAACAATGCAGTATCTACACATTCAATCAGATAGACAAGATAAGCCTCTTCTTGATGTTTTCTGTAGCAGGCAGGGCTCCCTAGAAGCTTTGAAATGGAGTTCTCCCTTCCCCCAAGTAAATCTTTCATTTTTATGTGATTCTTTGTCCAAATATGTTCTTTAGGAGGATCACATTTATTTCTCTTTCTAATAGGAATGCATCCACTTTTTCTTCCTTTAAGCCTAAAAAATATTCTTTAACCTTTCTTCTGTGTTTTGAGAAGGATAAACAACTGTATGGTTTGCTCATACATCAAAGTCCTATCAGTGTATCTCCTATTTCCTAGAAAATTACGGCACATATTTCACACTAAAGACATATCTAAAATTTGTATTATGGAGTTTAAGCCACGTACTCTTTGTTTCTTATTGTTCTGTATTGCACATGGAAGGGTGAACACCATAAAGGGGAAAACAAAAGCAAATGTCAGCTCGCACCCTTTCAACCATGAACCTGACCACAGAGTTTATATCTGAATCACAGGAGAGGATTATGAAAACTCACCCAGCTTTTCTCAAACTGAGTCTTGCAAACATACCTGCTTTATAATAAAATAAAAACTGTGTTTTTATTAAATATAACTGAAGTGTTTAAGTAGCTTTTAAATCATGTCATTTATTTTTAAATAAACCTATAAGCCCTCATGATAGGGCAAGCTCTTTTCAGGAGTCTGAATTTACTGATCTTTTTCCTTTGCTGTAACCTCTAAACCTTTGACTGTAGCACCCCTATTTAAAAAGATCATATTCTATCACACTTCTTATGATAAGCATTGTAAGACTAAAATGACATAAGTAAGTACTGATGGTCTCGCTTCAGATTATACATTTAAATTTTAAGAGTAGTATGATATGGTGACCTTGAACTTTTAATGTTTCCTTTCAGGGTGCTTCTTCAGTATGATTCGTTCTGATGTACAAAGTCCTTTACCCATTACTTATTTTCTTCTTCACACTGTTTTAGTTTCCTTTCTCTTTCCTTTTTCACACAAAACTTTTGGTCTAAATCTTTGTTTTGCTTTTCTCTGCTACTAATATATTGAACTACATTTTCCTTCTAGAGAGCTGTCCTTCTTACATATTACAGCAATGTATTTTCCAGGCACCATCATTTATACTCTAAGCACCTCCAGTTGGAAAACCCACATCTTTAAGAAGTATTAGTCAGTTTGGAGAAACATTTTTACTCCACACTTATCTCTTTTCCTTGTACTATCACTATTTTTGTTTAGTTTTAATCTTTTCTTTGAATTTACTGCTCAGTTGATGACAATCTTCTTCCTAAAAGAAGATTTCATCTCAAATCAAGATTTATTTATAAGTCTTCAAAATAGCATTTATATTTATCAGCTACTTTCCAGCTAATCCATTTAATCTGAAAACTTCCCAAATTCAATTACATGTAGCTTGTTACAGGATGTGGACTTAGAATGTATAATATTGATAACCAACTCTGTCATTTTCTAAAATGTTTTTGTATAAATTACCTCATTTATCTCCCAAATCTACTCCATGGTATAGGCATTATTAACCTTACTGATACATCAAGAATGAGTTCTACAATGATTTGCTTGTTCGTCTGCAATGAAATACATTGAAGAGCTGGTACCCAAATCCGGTTCTGATTCTTAACCCTGAATACATCAAGCTACAGTTTGACTAAATTCTTGTGTATGCACTTTAATTTCAGACAAATTTGAATAATAATGACCTGAGTATACAAATGTACTTCATATAAAAAGAAATCGATACATACTTTATATCTTCCAGTTAACAATTTTCTAGTCTATATTAACTAATTTTTGTTCCTATGCTTATTGGACTTATTTACATTTTCTCAAGCTTTCTCATTTTGTTGGGCTTCCATTAACTTGTGGGTACTGTGCAGCAGTAGCCTTCTCTAGGCTTCTCCCAGCATCCATGTTACATTCATATTCGCAAGACTAATCTGAAGGTAGTTGGAAACAGCTACAGCTTTCAGATGCAGTCCATGGTAAGACATTTACTCTGGGCTAAAGAAGCATATTTGTGACAGATCCCAAATAGGTTACATTCACCACTTCTGGTCCCATAGCTGCTTGATGTTTGTGATTTGCCAAAAATTCCCACATTTGGTCTTTCACAGCATTCTTCCAAATATATTGACAGGTGGCACATCTGTTTTACCCTCCAATATGGTGATTTTAATAATTTGAAACATTATTGAATAATATTTCTTTAACATTTAATGACTTCTCTGGATAATAACTTTGTCATACATAAATCTAACTAAAGATAATTTTGGTAGTTGTTTGGTGACTTGTTCAATTATTTGGAAATGTTAGTTAGTTTACTACCAACACACAGTTGTCTTTGAGTCACTGTCAGTAGATAATACTAGGCTTCACTTTCATATGACAGCCTTTGCAAGATTTTGATTTTGATTTCATGCCAGATTAATAACATGCAATCAAATTATAATAAATATCACATTATATATATCTATCCAGTTCAAAGAAATTTTATTGATGATCATATAATACAGGCTTATTTTTATCTTAATTATTAAAATTGAACTCTGAATTTCTTTTAATTTCTGCCAGTTATTGCCTTTCTAAAATTTTCTTGAAACTTTTACCATTTTTGAATATATGTATCTAATTTAAAGCAAACATATTGCTTTTCATTTGCCTTTGAACCACCACATCTGATTTTCAACAGTGGATACTTTGAGATTTCACACATAATTTGTTCTTGAATTTATAATCTTACATCAACTCTCTGGTCCATCTTGTTTTGCAGACCGGCATACTGTTTTGTTTAAAAGCTATTCTACTGTTTTGATTAACTTTAGAGACTGTATTGTCAACCTTTTCTGAATTTCCTCTTCTAGAACCCTTTTCTCTTCTTATCTCTCTGTACCATGTGGATGAAATGGAATCATAAACAAAGGAAGCTCCTGAACACTTTTTTATGTGATTGTCACACACCAAGAAAAGTTAACGAGCACTTCAAAATTAGATAAGTAAATAGAAGTGTCTTCTAGGGACTTTTTTGTTTGTTTGTTTTTTGATAAGAAAGAAAAGCCTATAAAATCTGCAAGGGCAAAGAGGGCAATTTGTCAGTAAGAAAGCAGAGGTGTTTCGTGGAACCTGAAGAAAGAAAAGTACAGCTATGCTCCACAACAGACTGGAACCACAGAAAAGGCATGCACAGTGTTCCCCTGGTCTCAGCTTGGTGTTTCCCATGCGAAAAGTGGCCACTCACTTGAGCTCTGCGTTGTTTCCAAGCTGTACTACGTTTGTGTTCCAGATTACCAAGAGATAACGTGATTGGCCCAAACCAGAGAATATCTTTACCCCTAAGTGATAGTTAAGTGGCTTGATTAAAGATGTTAACTGACATTGAGATAAGCTCCTCACAGAACATGCTCTAAAAGGTTTAATACATGTCAAATTTTCTCTTAATTTGTCTATTTTGAATATCTTTCAGAAAAAATATGCACATACTCTGACGACTACTTTCCCAGGTACGTAGAAAATAAGTCATGGATCATGATTCCCAAATAATATGGAAAGTGACTAGTGTTGTATTGCTTTATAGGTTTGACTTAGGAATGTTTCACTTGGGTTAAAATAAAAATGAGTTTTAATTACTTTTACTTCCATCTGAAGATTAATAGTTATTATCTACCCTAGTTATTTACTCTCCCTGAGTCAATGAGAGAACTGGATAAAGGACAAAATGAAACTAATCTGGTATCTACAGAATCCTCATTAATTTTGGAAGAAGATATCCTAGATTATGATTCAGTTCAGACTGTAAGAATGTAGTATAATTAAATGTAGAACTGTGTGGCTCTTAAGAATTCAAGGTGGAAGGAAATCTGGCAATACCTAATACTATTTAATATATGTATGCACATACACAAGAATGCTTTGTGCTGTGTCATTTTAAGGGTATTGCCAATAAATAACTCTAAATACTATGCAGTTATAGATGTAACATAACTTAATCTCTCATATTTATTAAGCAAGTTGCGGACAAATTTGTGTAATACTTTAAGAAAAGGTTTATGATGTCACAGTAAAGAAGTTTCATTTTCTTAGACAGTATAATCTGACCCAAGTGTGTCATTAAATTGGAAATTTCTCTTTTGGGACAAAAAAATATAAATATAGAAAGTTTTCTAGAGGATTCTTTAAGACCTTTTTGAAATGGTAAACTGAAAGGTTGAAAATGCCTGTCAAAAACATAGAGCTTTCTCATTAAAAAATTCTTCTCCATGTGGAAATGTCTGGAAGATTGAGATCTGGGCTACAGGCAGACCCACACAATAAAGTTAGTTCATGATTATTTTTAACATTATATTTTACAACATAAGATAATTTAAGTCATTAGTTCATATCAAGAGTGATTTGCTGATTCAGTTCAACAAAAAAATGTTTCAAAAAGAATCCTACATACCCATGCAGAACTTTATCTGACAACTGATTTTATACTCTTCACTTGAAAGGTAGTTAAGATGCATTGTTATTGAAAATAATGTGATACAATCATTCTACCACAGACGGGACTGGTGATTTTTTAATTAGGATGATAAGAAATCAGAAAGGAAAATTGGTAAAATACCCATCTCAAAACAAGCAAGCTCTTGGCTGCAGGGAAAATTCAGAGAAAAGGCTGGTTCTTTTATAACATTCATTCCTTCAATAAACATTCATTTAACAAATAAGCATTTGTTAGACAATAGAGATACAAAGATGAAAAGATGTGGATCCTTCCATCAAGGATTTAATAATCTGTTATCAACTGTAATAAATCTCCATTTAGGCAGAATGTGAATATACAATCCAAATTGTATCTATACAGAGGCTATCTTATTAATTCACATTTATGTATATACTTCACAGCTTGTCTATTTCTCTGATTATGTAGTTTGGAAGCCAAAGTCACCTTTATAGGAGAGCATGGAGGCTTCAGGGAAAAAACAAAAAAACAAATGACCTATCTCCTGTCTTTAATATTAAGACATTAATATTAAAACAGCAAGTGGAAATAAGGGCTATCTTTCTTTCAGTTCAGTTGCTCAGTCGTGTTCGACTCTTTGCGACTCCATGGACTGTAACACGCCTGGCTTCCCTGTCCCTCACCAACACCCAGAGCTTGTTCAGACTCATGTCCATCAAGTTGGTGATGCCATCCAACCATCTCATCCTCTGTCCCCTTCTCCTCCTGCCTTCAATCTTTCCCAGCATCAATCAGGGTCTTCTCCAAGGAGTCAGTTCTTCACATCAGGTGGCCAAAGTACTGGAATTTCAGCTTTAGCATCAATACTTCCAATGAACACCCAGGACTGATTTCCTTTAGGATGGACAGGTTGAATCTCCTTGCAGTCCAAGGGACTCTCAACAGTCTTCTCCAACATCACAGTTCAGAAGCATCGATTCTTTGTTCTCAGCTCTCTTTATAGTCCAAGTCTCACATCCATACAGGACTACTGAAAAAACCATAGCTTTGACTAGACAGACCTTTGTTGACAAAGTAATGTCTCTGCTTTTTAATATGCTGTCTAAGTTGGTCATAACTTTTCTTCCAAGGAGCCAGTGTCTTAATTTCATGTCTGTAGTCATCATGTGGAGTGATTGTGGAGCTCCCCAAAATAAAGGCTGTCACTGTTTCCATTGTTTCCCCATCTATTTGCCATGAGGTGATGGGACCAGATGCCATGATCTTAATTTTCTGAATGTTGAGTTTTAAGCCAACTTTTTCACTCTCCTCTTTGATTTTCATCAAGAGGCTCTTAGGTAGAACTGACTTTTCTTAGGTACGAATCTTTCTTAGGTAGGGCTAGAATCGTGGATGTTTCCACAGTTCCTTACATGGTCTGAGGCCAGGAGAAGGGAGGCAAGCTCCCCCAACCCTGGGTTCCCTGCTGCCCTGTCTCTCTGCTCCTTCTCAGCACTGGTTTAGGTGGGAAGCTATGCTGGAGGGGAAAGAAATTTGCCCCTCTGATCTTCTGCTCCTGCATTAGTAAGTCAGGAACATGATCACTTAAAGGACAGAAAAGTGTCTACATCTAATAGAAAGTTAAATACCCACTTCCTGGTATTTATCCCAGGGTACTTTATTTTTCCTTTAAACATAATTCTTCATAATTCTTGTCTTATGATCTGTGTTAAGAGGATAATGCAGTGAGAATAACATGGGTTTGAGATCCAAACAGTTCTGGATTTTAATCAAACTCTTGCAATTACTAGGTTTGTAATTTTGGGGAAATGAGCATTTTTGAAGTTGAATCATAACATAATACTACACTTACAGAGAGTAGCTGGTAAAAAAAAAAAAAAAGGCTGACTACTTTATAGGTCTAAATTAAGGTCTAAGAAAATACCCACCCATCTGGATTATTCAGTTTAGTTCAGTTCAGTCACTCAGTCATGTCCAACTCTTTGCGACCCCATCAATCGAAGCACCCAGGCCTCCCTGTCCATCACCAACTCCCAGAGTTCACTCAGACTCATGTCCATCGAGTCCGTGATGCCATCCAGCCATCTCATCCTCGGTCGTCCCCTTCTCCTCCTGCCCCCAATCCCTCCCAGCATCAGAGTCTTTTCCAATGAGTCAACTCTTCGCATGAGGTGGCCAAAGTATTGGAGTTTCAGCTTTAGCATCATTCCCTCGAAAGAAATCCCAGGGCTGGTCTCCTTCAGAATGGACTGGTTGGATCTCCTTGCAGTCCAAGAGACTCTCAAGAGTCTTTTCCAACACCACAGTTCAAAAGCATATTTACCCCTTAATTAAAGAAAGCAGTTCAGATAATTAGGAAAGCAGTTCAGATTTACATTAAGCTTATTATAGCTCAGTTTTCAGAGTCTCTCTCAAGGAGTTAGGACAAATTTCCAGCAACTTTTGAATGGTCTCCTCCTGCATGGCATTGAAAGGTGCTTTTATCACAAAACGTATCTCATCTCAGTTATTCTTCTACCTAAAATGATCTCTTGGATTTCTAGAGCTCTGCAGGTTGAGGACCCTGCTTCACTTCCCCTCTTTGCTGAATATACTGACCTGATGCCCTGGAACAGACTTTAGTTTCAGCTGCCATCTCCACCTGTTCCCAGAGCTGAACATCCTAATGATAGTGGAACTCCTGGGTAGCCTTCCCTAGCATCAGATTTCCAAGTAGATACGCAGAAGAGGCCCTCACTAGGACCACTGCTGCATTTGGAACCAAAACATCTCCATGTTCTCCAGCCTTCTGTTTGTTTTATTGTACAAGTAACCATAATTCAAACTCCAATCCTGTGTGAATGCAAGAAGTCCCGTCCCTTGCCCAAATCTTTGTGAGAATCTCCCAAAATGGACTTACAGGTTTCAAAAATCTTATTCTCCTTGTCTTTGGGGCATGCCCAGCTCTATGTGACTGCTCTAGGTTTCTTTCCCATCTCTTTACAGTTCTTCAAGATAGTAGAACTTTCCAGCCTCCCTTCTCTCAAACTTGAGAAAAAAATACTTTTTAAGTGTCCTTTAAGTAATCCAAAGCATTGGCAATACAGGCTTCTGTGTTTGACTTTATCTAAAATAAAAAGTGGGCATTAATAGAAGAGCACTTGAACACTGACCAAAATAAAAATTTAGTATTAGATGTCATATCTCTGAGACCTTATTAACATATCTCCTCATAGGAAACACTACTGGTTCTTAGCTAACCCTAGCCATACAAAAATTACTAGGGTTTGTGTTTTTCTCCTGGATCAAGTGTCTATCTTTGATGTTCACTCATGCCAAGTTCAGGAAACCTATACTCATGGTACAGTCCCTATCAAAGTAAAAATTTATTGAGCATATATAGAGCAATACATTGCTGCAGCAACTTCCCCTTTTCTCTCTTGCATCATTTTTTTTTTTCCTTTGGTCTGATTCCCATCAGTATATAAACAGACAGTAACATCTTATATCTTTAAGAAAAGAAAGACTCTTTTTATACCAGGTTGCCTGCAGTCACCTCTTCACTGTTCTGTACTCTTTACAGGAAAACTTGGAAGTTCCATGTACATTCTGTCCATATTTGCTGGCTTCTCTTTCTCTTCTTTCTTGAACCTACTCTATTCAATTCTCTGTCCTCAATAATCCACTGACTCAGCTCTTGTCAGGGTCACCAGTGAAATGTGTGGCAAATCTTGGTCTCACCTGTGATCCATCTGTAGCATAGATTATAGATTATAAATGACACATTGTCATTCTCTGCTTCTTGTGTGTGTGCTAAGTTGCGTCAGTCATGTCTGATTCTTTGCGACTCTATGAACTGTAGCCCACCAGCTTCCTCTGTCCATGGGATTCTGCAGACAAGAAAACTGGAGTGAGCTGCCATGCCCTCCTCTAGGGGATCTTCCCGACCCAGGGACTGAACCCGCATCTCTTAGGTCTCCTGCACTGACAGGCGGGTTTACCACTATTGCCAATTTTGAGACACTTGCTTATCCAGGCTCCGAGGCCCACCTCCATTTTAGCTTTCCTCCTAATTACCTGCAGCTCCTTCTCCTTTGCTGGCTCCTGAACCATAGATGACAGAGTGCCCAGGGCTCATCTAGTGAACCTCTTCTCTATCTACACTCGTGTCATTAGTAATTTCATCCTCTCTCATGGCTTTAAGTAACATTTATACACTGGGCAAAGCCCAAGCTTTTATCTGCCTATTCAGAGAAAGTGAAGTCACTCAGTCGTGTTCGACTCTTTGTGACCCCATGGACTGTAGCCTAGTAGGACCTCCATCCATGGGATTTTCCAGGCAAGAGTACTGCAGTGGGTTGCCATTTCCTTTTCCAGGGGATCTTCCTGACCCAGGGATTGAACTTGGGTCTCCCACATTGTAGGCAGACGCTTTACCATCTGAGCCACCACCAGGGAAGTCTTTCAAACAAATATCTATTAAACAAATAAAGTTAATCAAAACCAATGTCTGACAGAGCCCTAAGCTTACTCTTTGCTCAATCTTTCAACTTTCCAGACCCTTAAAATAGTTTTATTTAGTTTTCCAGAAGTGTTTTTCATTTTTATTTGGATGTTGAAACCCGCATTTATGTTTTAGAATTTGGAAGCTGAAAAGAACAACATAGGGAATAATTTAATATTTCTGTTTTTTAAATCAGGAAATTTAAACTTCAGGAATTTATATTCAAAGTCACCCAGGCAAAAGTAATGATTTAAAAAAAAATTGAACTCACTTATTTAATCTTAAATAATAAAGTATGAGGCATTTTCTTTAAAAGGACTTCACAATAAAAATGATAAAATATGAAAAAGAACTTTAAAAATAGAGACTAGAGAAAATTTATGTGAAAGTGGAAAATCTGAACCATAAAGATGTAGATTGAGGGCAAAAGAAGAGGGCAGCAGAGGATGAGATAGTTGGATGGTTGGATGAGCTGGTTGATCACTGACTCAATGGACATGAGTTTGAGCAAACTCTGGGAGATGGTGAAGGAGAGGAAAGCCTGGCATGCTGCAGTCCATGGGATTACAAAGAGCTGGGCATGACTCAGGACTGAACAACACAATCACAATATTATTTAAAATTTTGAGGTGTCAGTAAATGTGCTAATTGCTTAGAGGATCATTTCAGACATGTTGAGAACAATAGAGACCTGATCTGGCCCAAAACTCAGAGGTGCACTAGCCTCTGGGCATATTTATTAATTTACTCTAAATAGTAATGCCTTCAACATAAACACTGCCAAACATTTGTGCTTGAAGTTTATAGATATTTGCAATAGGCTGGAGCTATTTGGCATTGCCAAGTAAAAATATACTTATTAATTTGTTGGTTAGACTGCTTCTTTATAATAGACTATTTGTGATGATTAATCATTTGAGACCTGCCTGCAGACACAGGCCACTGCATTATAAATCACGTCCTATTTTCTTCATAGGGAATGAAATGAAGTTAATTTTTTGGACATGATTTATCATTTGCAGGTTGTATCTGCTATTCATGTGTGCTGGGAAAATGGATGGATTGTCTTATTAAAAATTCCTCACCTTTTGCTATTTTATTCTCTGCATAGCCAGAGAAAAACCATTAGCAGGGACTTAACTTTGTATCCCAATATTAAGCTGTAGTGAATTACCAATAGACAGAAAGGGTGTGGATGAGTTTCTTTGTTATCAAATAAGGCAAATACATACCAGCAACTGGACTTTTCAAATAATATCATACAGGTATCATTTGATCTTTTTTTAAGGCTACATTCTTGATATTTAAGTATACTGTCTTCTTTCAGAAGCATGGGACTAATATAGGTGTTATGCCTTGTGATAAGAGTTTTTCCTTTTGATGCAATTCCCTCCAGCTGTTGGTGATATATAATCTCAAAGTTAAAGCAGTTGCTGCTATTTTATGAAATGCCACTCACTGCCTAAAATGTTCTTCTGTTGCCAGTCTGCTATTGTGAAAGCTGGTCACCAGGGCCATTGTCACTGCCTGTGACAATAGTAGTTGTCTACTGTAATCCTAATAGGATTATTCAGATGAAGCAATAAGGAAATTTAATCAAACATCAAGAGCAATAATATTTAGAGCTTTAGGGCCAGACTTGCGTTACAATCCTAGCACTGTCAGTTACTATGTGTCTTTTGACAATTTGCCCCTATAGCTTGGAAATTCCTTATGTGCATGAAGGGGGAGTTTTGAAAAATGAATCTCGTAGGGTTGTTCTGAGGGTTGAATGAGCACTGGCATAAAGAAAAGCTTTGACGTTTGCTATTTATTGCTGATATTACACATAAGGTTAGGGAAAATATGTTAATCTATCTGAAAAGTGGGAAATAATATTTCTGTAGAATTTCCCTGGGTTTTTTATATAATGTATATAAAACAGCACAGTATTTGGATGTAGTAGGTAATCAATCATTTTATTGCATCTGCCAAGCTAAGTCTACAATATTTCTCTGGCCTCTTTAGTTTTTAATCACTGTTAATATTTAGTAAACAGTGTTAGGGTCAGAGTGATATTCCTGGCAAGCAAACAGGAAGTAAAGTGTATAGTTTCAGGTCAGTTCAGTCACTCAGTCGTGTCCGACTCTTTGCGATCCCATGAACTGCAGCACACCAGGCCTCCCTGTCCATTGCCAACTCCCAAAGTTTACTCAGACTCATGTCCATTGAGTCGGTGATGCCATCCAGCCATCTCATCCTCTGTCGTCCCCTTCTCTTCCTGCCTCTAATCCCTCCCAGTGTCAGTGTCTTTTCCAATGAGTCAACTCTTCGCATGAGGTGGCCAAAGTATTGGAGTTTCAGCTTTAGCATCATTCCTTCCAAAGAACACCAGGGCTGATCTCTTTCAGAATGGCCTGGTTGGATCTCCTTGCAGTCCAAGGGACTCTCAAGAGTCTTCTCCAACACCACAGTTCAAAAGCATCAATTCTTCGGCGCTCAGCCTTCTTCACAGTCCAACTCTCACATCCATACATGTCCACTGGAAAAACCATAGCCTTGACAAGATGGATCTTTGTTGGCAAAGTAATGTCTCTGCTTTTGAATATGCTATCTAGGTTGGTCATAACTTTCCTTCCAACGAGTAAGCGTCTTTAATTTCATGGCTGCAATCACCATCTGCAGTGATTTTGTTTAGTGCACAGATAATCTAGGTTCTAATCCCAGCTCTGCCATTTCCTGGTTCTGTGACCTTCAGCATATTATATAATCAATCTGTGTCTCAGGTTCCCCATCTATAAGGTGGGAATGCTATAGTGCTTGTCTGGTTAAATTATTGTGAGAAATATAAACGGAATGAACATATATAACGCACTTCAAGTAACTCCTGACACACAGTAAATGTTAAATAAGCATTTGCTATTATTCACTAAAAGAAGATCCAGAATACACTTTTCAAATTCATACACACACATGCATGCACACTTGTATTTACTGACTCACTTGCATATCTACCTTGGGTGGTCAAGGCTGGATAAGAATGTGCAATAATTTACCCAATACTGCAAATAGCTGAGAAGTTAGATATGAACTATGTAGATTCTAACAAGGCAAATTATTTCCTTCTTATAGGGAAGATGAGTATGATCTTGAAGACACACCAATTTATGGTAACGTAGATAATGTGGCCTTAGGTAAGTTTTATTTTTTCAAAAATTAAATTTACCTATAAATCAATTACTCCCACATAATTCCACAAATAATTTGAGGTGGCTTATTTTTTGTCGCAATCATATTTAAATATTTCAATGGTAACCATACATTCGAGTATATTTAGCATATCATTTATTACATAGCTTCAAAGCTGCATATTGTAAGTTGTATTGCAACATTCAGTGTGAATCAACATCCTGTTTTTCTATATTCTCTTTATTTCACTCTAGTTTGTAGTGAGAATACCGGAAGACTCAATTACCATGAATTCTGACACACACAGATTTCTATGAAATAAAGCTATTTCTAGAACAGAAGATTGCCCAGGGGAACAGTGCTTCATGCTCTGTATACAAAAGCATATCTACAGTGAATAATTTGGAAAAAAAGAACAGATTCTCTGGTTTCTTTTAACTGGTTCTTTTAAAGTAGCGAATATACGGTTACACTGATGACAAGCAGGAAAGAGAAGAGCCCAACCATCACTGAGTGATGGGTTATACACTTTTTGTTTTTTTGTAACAAGTACTCTTCAATTCCCAGCATCCTTTATTCCTTGAAACGTTCCACTCCCCCACAACTAAAAAACCCCTAAATGTCTCAAAACAAATAGCTGTGATCTGATCCCAGCCCTCTGATGAGAGAAGCTGTCAGACAAGGGCTACCAATTATCTCTATCCTTGCCCTGTAAGCACTTAATTCATGATTGGTGGAGGGTGGGTAGGTGGGGTTAACTCCTGTTGATTGGCGTCGCAAACACAGATTCTCAGTAATGAGTTAAATTTATCTGAATATCTATATATCAAAACAGTATGAAATCTCCTAAAGTTAAACACATGAGAATTTTATAGGAGTCAAGAATTTAAATAATCTTTGTCTCTCCCCAGCCCCCACCACCATTGTAAATTATCCTTTAATCCTCTGCTCTCTGAGGAATCAAAACTATTTTTCAGGAATAGACTATTAAAGAATTTTCCTTCCTGTTGCCCTTTGCAGAATTGTAGTGCCCACTTATACTATTTGAAGATTTAATTTCTTTTGTGTCCTGGTAGCTTAAAGCCCACCATATCTGCAGTCTTCATGAGCAGTGAGCACAGGTGCCTCTCTTACAGGTTCTGATTTAGTAATTCCACAGTAGGACTTAGGAACCTCCTATTTAACAAGCCTCCTGGGTGATTCTAATGCATATTTCCCATGGTTTATGCTTTGAGAAACATTACGGGCCAGTTCTCTACATTGCTTTTCAGAAAGGGTTGGAGCATTACAAAGTACCTTGTATTATAAACACATCTTTTCATCTATGGGGTCAAATTGGTGCAATCAACATTTCTACAACATTACTCTCCATCCTACAAGTCATTAGCTCTCCTTCCTCTCCCTTTTAATAGAGTATCTGGGGAAAGAAAAGTATGAATGACTCAGTAAGCATCCCTCACAGAAGGAAATAGGTTCATGCCTGCTGGCTGGTGGACATAGCCAAAACCCCCAACAACTTAGTATCAGCATTATATACCCCACTGTATACCCCCCAAAAAAGCCTGGATGAACTTTCCTGTCACTGATATGTGGGACAACAAACATAATCTAAAATATATTTTTTCAAAAATAGTATAGGGTTAAAAAGGCCTCTGAGTAAAATATCTTTATTATGGAAAAAATTACCAAATTTTGATCAATATATGTGCTCCATGCTTTATGCCACCTGCACCATTTGTAATCATACTTAAATAGAAGGGCACAGGCAAGCCTTTAACTCATGGGATCCCCGTAACATATAAAGGGTAGTTTGAGCAGAGACTGTCATGTCCTGCGATGGTATAAAAAGAATAATATCCAAGTGACCATCTTTTGTCTAGTTGTTAATACTGTGGGGCAACAGGCTCCTCCACAGTCTGATCTGCAGAGAGCAGTTTGTACCTCCTTACCTTTGCACCGCCACAAAAATAGACTAATCAAATGACTCCGGAGGGTTTCACATTTACAGCTAAGTGTTGTTTGGGTCATGTATTATGATTTGTGCCAGCATTTTTTAATTTTTCCATTGTAAGTCTCTTTTCAACTCCCCAGAACCAGTGGATGAAAACTGCTACGAACAGATGAAAGCACGACCAGTGAAGAAACTGCAAGACGCCCCACCCTCACAGGCAAGTTCTATTTTCTGTATCAAGGGCCAGATTCAGCCTAGGTCACGGCACAGCTCCCTGTTTCAAGAGCATAAAGGCAGCATATTCTGATAAACATCAGAAGCAGCCTGTTAGAAATTTTGCATTCTGAACTGCTGTCAAATTCTAGCACCTAAGCTGTAATGAAAAACTCAGAGGGCAAATAAATAGTTTTCAGAGCCAGAGTCAAAATTGTGTACAACTACAAACGCAGTAGATTTCAAGGGAAAAGTGGATTCTCTTCCTAAATAATTATGCTTCTTTTCTTTCAGAGCAAGAAAAAGTTACATGTATCATAGAAATAATTATAAAAAGTGACACATAGAGAATGCTCAGAAGACCTACTGTCAGGAATGGATGGTGGGTGGGGAGAGAAAGACCTTAGTGAAAAGAAATTAACTATAAAAGAACATACTTCTGTTTTATAAGGAAAATGAATGTAAATTTAATGCAAGCTCTATGGCTATTGTCTAATGGCAAGATTTACACAGGGCTTGTTGGGGATAGGCAGGACTAAAGCATAAGCAGAAATAGAAAAACCCAAGAAGAAATGAGTAGTTTATTCTCCTACCCACATCAGTTCAGCCTCCTCAGACATAGCACTGCTGTTCACAGTTCTTAGTGTATGTGTGGTTGAAGTGTTATAAATTTCAGTTATAACGGTTCTTTCTTCTCTTTCCCTATCCCATCCCTTTTGTTATGTGCTCTCATGCTATTTCCTAGAAGCAAGCATAGGGCCAGCATTTCCTATGTACTCTTTATATGTCAGACTTGTCTTATGTGCTTTATAGGCATTAATGTTTTAGATTCTTATGAGGGAGGCAGCATGATTATTCCCATTTGACAGAGATGATATGAAACTTGCCCTAGAGACTCAGAAACCAAGCAGGGAAACAGAATCCAAAGTTAGTTCCACTTGACAGAAAGCATTTTCCTCCCAAAGATGGGTCAAAACTTGGAAACTTCCCATTAAGATAGAATGTCCTTTTTCTTTATAGGAGCCTTCTAAAAATCAAATTCTTAAAAATTTTTTAATGAAAACAAGATGTGGTGAGGTTTAAGCAGAATGTAAAGTAACTCTCTCATGGGCAAATCTGCCATGTGACATTCAATTAATTGTTAAATGTATTTTAGATAAAAGGTATGAAAAAACTCATGATAATAAGTTCATGATAATAAAAAGAAAACCTTTTGAGAAAGGTTAAAATATAACTATACCACTGGAAATGCAGTGATCCACAGCACCTTAGTTGTAGTAGAACTGAGACTTCTGTTGCTGTTTGAATAGAAGTTGCTGTTTAATACATGTAAATTAAATAAGTCAGCCTTATTTATGCTGCATCTGGTTTATACTCAAGAGGAAATTGGCAGAGCCTTAAAATGTCTTTGCTGCTAAGTCACTTCAGTCGTGTCCGACTCTGTGCGACCCCATAGACGGCAGCCCACCAGGCTCCTACGTCCCTGGGATTCTCCAGGCAAGAACACTGGAGTGGGTTGCCATTTCCTTCTCCAATGCAAGAAAGTGAAAAGTGAAAGTAAAGTCGCTCAGTCGTTTCCGACTTTTAGCGACCCCATGGTCTACAGCCCTCCAGGCTCCTCCGTCCACGGGATTTTCCAGGCAAGAGTACTGGAGTGGGGTGCCATCACCTTCTCCGTAAAATGTCTTTAAAAGTCTGTTATTTTATAAATTATATATTTAAAGACACTTCTAAGGGAATTAGTCTTTATCCTTCTCACAAATTTAATTGCACAAATTAGAAGTAATCTCTACTTTTAAATTAATTTTTATGGAGTATAGTTGATTTTACAATGCTGTGTTTGTTTCAGGTGTACATCAAAGTGAATCGGCTATATATGTATGTTCACTCTTTTATAGATTCTATTCCCATATGGGTCATTACAGAGTATTGGGTTGCATTCCCTGTGCTATATAGTAGGTTCTTATTAGCCATCTATTTTACATATAGTAAGCAGTGTGCATAGATCAATCCCAATTTCCTAATTTATCCCACCAGAAGTAATCTCCTTATATCTGCTCAATTCCATTTTATTAGAGGGCTTCCCTAGTAGCTCAGTTGGTAAGAATCCGTCTGCAATGCAGGAGACAGTGGTTCAATTCCTGGGTGGAGATTTCCACTGGAGAAGGAGTAGGCTACCCACTCCAGTATTCTTGGGCATCCCTGCTGGCTCAGCTAGTAAAGAATCCACCTGCAATGCGGGAGACCTGGGTTTGATCCCTGGGTGGGGAAGATGCCCTGGAGACGGGAACGGCTACCCACTCCAGTATTCTGGCCTGAAGGATTCCATGGCCTGTATAGTCCACAGGGCCACAATGACAGTTACCAGCAAAACACTGCCCAGTTAGCTGCTATGGCACTTAGTTACTTTGTCAGTTACAAAAGTGTGAAGACTCCATAATGCAATGCACAAAAAGCTCGATGGATCAAATATTGGAAACAGGAAAAAGCTCCTTGTCCTTTGAAAATGATGTGTACAGTTCAAAAGTTGCAATTTCAGTCTCTAAGTCTGCTATTAACAAGGAAGAATTGACTGGGAAACCTAGTGACAAAATGGATTCGTGAGAGTTCCCTAAAAAATTTTAGGGACATGAATGTGAACTTATTTTTCTCTTATCCTTACCTCAAAACCTCACCCATCCCTCCTTTCCCTCCATGTCAGAAGCATCCTCTCCCCTTTCCAAAGCCAATAGTCCCACTTGGGCTCTTGACTATTTCTTCTACTTCTTTCAAGATCGTGCACCTTCAATTATTTGTCTCCATTTCTTTAAATGAATGAAGTATTATTGACTTACAAATATAACCAAATCTCTGCAATATTTAAAAACACAAAACAACAAAACTTTTACTTCAACCTGTTTTTGCCTCTAATTCCTAAACTGGTTTTTACTTTTCTCCAGTTTCCGTTTATATTCACAGATACACATATTGTTTATCCATGTCTATATATTTCCTGGGCCTCCCAAGTGACTCAGTGGTAAAGAAATTGCTTGCCAACACAGGAGACAGGAGACACAGGTTTGATCCCTGGGTCAGGAAGATCCCCTGGAGGATGAAATGGTGATTCACTCCAGTATTCTTGCCTGGAAAATTCCATGCACGGGGAGCCTGGTGGACTATAATCCATGGGATTGCAAAGAGTCAGACACAACTGAACATGCATGAGCATGCAATGCACGTGTATTTCCACCCATCTATTCAACTGAAACAATACTTGGTAAATCACAAATGACCATTACACGTACAATTTGTGGTCTTTTCTCAAGACTCACATTCGTTGAACTCTGCAGGACTTGATAAATGTTGACCAGTTGTGGGCCAAACATTTGGAATACTTTCAGTAATAAGTACAAAAACTCAATTCAAGCTATATCATAAAAGGGAAATCACTGGCCATATAACTGAGATATGAGGGTGTCTTATTTTTGAAATGATTGAATATGAGGGCTCCTCCATTTCTTCTCCCTACTTCTTCAGTTCAGTTCAGTTCAGTTGCCCAGTTGTGTCTGACTCTTTGCAACCCCATGAATTGCAGCACACCAGGCCTCCCTGTCCATCACCAACTCCTGGAGTTCACTCAGACTCACGTCCATCGAGTTGGTGTTGCCATCCAGCCATCTCATCCTCTGTCGTCCCTTTTCCTCCTGCCCCCCAATCCCTCCCAGGATCAGAGTCTTTTCCAATGAGTCAACGTCTTTGTTACTGACTTTATTCTCTTCTATTACCAACAGGCTCTTCCACTGAGGCTGGGAAAGCCACAGGAAACCCAGATTTTCTTTCTTCCAAATCCAGGGAGAGATATCTTTTCTATTTCTGCACCTGAACCTCAGTCCCCAAAAGGCCATGTAACTGGCTCTGCTGAAGTCATGTGCCTACTCTTGGCCCAGCTTCTGTTGGCAGGAGAATGGGTAGTTTAATTGATTCCAACTTGGGTCGAATGCTTATTCCTGTGCTGAGATGGGATAACAGCATTGTAATTGATAGGCTCTCCAGGACCAGATAGAGGAAAGAAATTTCCTAAAACAAAGTGGAGAATTTATTAAAGAAAGAGAATAGAACAAAGTGCTAGACA
This sequence comes from Aepyceros melampus, assembly GCA_006408695.1. NCBI lineage: Eukaryota > Metazoa > Chordata > Mammalia > Artiodactyla > Bovidae > Aepyceros > Aepyceros melampus. The sequence goes on from SJXQ01004783.1 coordinate 92,152, forward strand.
GTCAAAAAAGTTACCCACCCCTCTCTATTACTGAATGCCTTTTGATAATTTTGCTAACTTCACTGACATATTCTCTATCTAGGCAAAGGCAAACCAGCTCTTAAAACATGAGTTATGTTAAGAAAGCAGTGAAATGTCCAGTTTCCTTGAAATACAGAGTTTATGTAGGAGAGTACTGGGAATCAAATAGAAAGTGTGAATTATGAGCATAGGAAACCTTGAATGTTATGCTATAAAATTCAGACTCTAGGCTAAAGTTTTGGGGCCAGGATGGAAAAATATAAAAGTTATGCCTTAGGAAGATAATTTGAAAATAGTATATGGGCTAACTGGCAGAGTATAGAATGCGATGGCAATGATACCAATTACCTATCTACAATTATCCAGAAATTATTTTAGAAATAAAGTCAGACCAAAGATACCAGAGAGGTTATAAATAGAACCATCCCTCTGCCTGGTAGAGGAGATAAGACTTTTTAACTTTTAGCATGAAAACAAGCGCCAGCAGGGAGAAGCTAATCCATGCATCGGGGGGTTGTTAATCCAAATGTTGCTTCTTTACCCAAAACCCCATAAATTGATATGTTTGGCTTACGCTGAATGGTAAACTTTATTTTTGTTTATTCAATGGCTGTTCTAAAGTTTTAGCCTACAGCTCTGATAATTATAATACCACCATACCTTGGACCTTATCTTGGTTCGAAAACCAGGTTTGAACTGTGCATGTAATATTAAGTTACATATAAATTATATGTATATTTAACCTGCTCAAGGGGTTGGCATCCCTCACTCTCACCTTGTTCAAGGGTCAAATGTAAATTACCTCCATTTGCTAATAACATTGTAAGATGCGTGTTAAGTCACAGCAGTCATGTCCAGCTCATTGCAATCTTATGGATTGTAGCCCACCAGGCTCCTCTATCCATGGAATTCTCCTGGCAAGAATACTGGAATAGGTTGCTTGCCCTCCTCCAGGGGAACTTCCCACCTAACATTCTAAGATAAGTACTCTCATTTGATAGCAAGAGGTTAAAACTATTGATAGTTTAAAAAAAAAAAAAAACTGCCCAAGGTCCCATGATCAGAATGTCACAGCTGGAATTCAATCCTAAAACTTTCAAACACCAAATTCAAGATCTTGTCTTCGGGCTTATTGCTTTCTGCAAGTTTCTCTAGTCTCCTGCCCTTCTTAATCTAGTGCTGACCCAGCTTTAGGCCAGAGAGGACCGCCAGGCTTTCTTGGATGCAAATGAATCCAAGACAAACCTAAATGAGCTCGAAGAGGATCTGGGGACAGGTAGGCAGGAAGGAAGTAATAGGGGAAAATGGGAAATGCAACTCTCGCCAAATGCTGGTCATATAGATGTTGTTGGTTGTTTAGTTGCCAAGCCATGCCCAACCGTTGCAAGCGCATGGACTGTAGCCTGCCAGGTTCCTCTGTCCATGGGATTTCCCAGGCAAGAATACTGGAATGGGTTTCTCCAGGGGATCTTCCCAACCCAGAAATCAAAGCTGGCTCTCCTGCATTGCAAGTATCTTCTTTACTGACTGAGCCTTCAGGGAAGCCCCAGTCATACACATAAACCCTGTTAACCTTATACTTCTGAGTCTCAAATGTAGAGAAAGTAGAGACTTTTGTGGGTATCAAATAACCAATTATTAAACATATGTAAAGCATATCTGATTGGTTATATTCCTTCCTGTCATGCTTTGTTTCCAGTTTAACAAATCAGAATATTGTTACTTGGTAGGTGAAATACAGGGCAGGCACTCCCTGAGGTTGAATGCAGGGGGAGAAACTGGTTAAAAAAAAAATCCATCTAAAAAGTTCATGTGTATTCTGAGTATAAGAAAGAAAACTGTTTTCTTTTAAGCATTTTCCACTCCAAAATCTTGAATTTACTATTTGTAGTTATCACTCTAATTGACTAATTTGGCAAATAAGGCTGTGAAGACCAGAAAACAAACTTGTGTGTTTTTGGTAGGCTTTAGAGGTTCCCAGAGGTCAAAGTTAAAGAATGGCTGACAGTGAAAACTTACCATGCCTTTCTCTTTTAGGAAACTGAAGTAAGGTTGTGCTATGCCTCATTAGATCACAACAATGAGGGGAAGCGAAGAAAGCCCAAGAAACAGAAAACTCATCTGTCAGACAAGGATGAAGAGGGGCGTGCAATGGATATCAGCCTTTCTAAGACCACTTTGGTGGACAGTTTCCCACCAGAAAGTGAGGAAATAGAGGAAAACATTCATGATGATCCCATCAGGCTGTTTGGATTGATCCGTGCACAGAAAGAAAGTTCACACTCGCTAGAGTATGATCTAGCTCAGTGAACTGGCTCTTACTGGACGTGTTTGTCAAAGAAATGAAGACCCATTTGACACAGCATGCTTGTTATGGTGATGATCTGATCGTCTGTTGGTGGGATGGTCACTTACCTTTTATCCAGAGGTTATGTTATGCACGCCAAATGGAATACCATACAAATTAGCTATTTAGTTATTTGAATTCACTTAAAAAACACCTATGTAGTAAAATGTAAATAAAATCAGGTTTGCAGATTGATCCTGATAGAAGCCATAACTTCAAAATAATACTCAGTGATGTAAACCTCCCCCCAAAAAAGGTTTTAAGCATATATTCTTGATCATGGTGAAAGAAGTCAATATTTTTTCTTAAAGTTCTCCTGTCTGAATGTGAAATACCCCATAATTGGAGAAATTTTCTGATTGAAAGGCATGGGAGGCATTTAAACTTATTTCTAAGAGTAGAGGGATAAGCTTCTTAATATTTTCCACAAATGGAAATTTTAGTTCTAGAAATTATAAAATTAATTCATACTCTTTATAACAATAAATAGTATGAAAAATAATTTAGATATTCTACTAGCCAGAGATAGTTGCTGTGATCAACTTTCTATATATTCTTTTAGATATTTTTCTCAGCACGACCATACATAAACCCATATATAGGCCCACTAGTTTTTTGTTTTTTTTTTTAAACAAAAAAGCAAAAGGGGGAATGATGATTGTACACATATTATTTAAACTTTTTTCACTTAATCTATCATAAATTTCTTTCCATTGTTACTTTTAACTATAACTCACTATAGTTAATAATTTTAATTTAATGACTGCATAGTATTTCACTGATGATTGTACGAAAACTTAAATAATTTTGAAGTACATTTAGCTCATTTCCAATCTCTGGTTTTTGGGTTTTTTTTGCTTTTATAAATAACATTTTAATGAGAATCCATCTTTGCACATGTTTGGTACTTGTCTGACTTCTTGTGGCTAAATGTCCAGGAAAAGGATTGCTGCTTTAAAAGGTGTGCATTGTGTAAGTCTCTATAGATTATATTTCTGAAAGGCTAAGAGGTCAAAATGTGTGCCCTGTTTAAATGCTAATAGTGCTCTTAAATTACTCTACAAAATTTTTTTTTCTAAAATGCTTTCTATCTCGCTCCATTTGTAGTGGACAACTGGGTTGAAATCACCAAACAAAAACATTATACTTGATAGCTATTGCTCGTGCCCTCTGACCAGAGCTTAGATTTTAGTGACTCTTCAATTCTGTGGAGCTCCCGTGGCTGTTGATATCGTAAGTTATACAATGACGATGGGAACAGGCTCTGCACCCATTGAACTAGGCTAGGATAGAACATGAGTATTAGGTTAAAGAAAAGTGTAGCTACTAGAAAAAAAATACTATTAAGAAAAAATAATGACAGATAATAACAGCGAGAGGGCATCTCTGAAGGAAATATTAATTCTGAGAACTGAACAATGAGAAGGAACCACCCACATAAAAGGAGGAAGAAAGAGCACATTTTGTGTAAAACTTCTGTCCCTATTTGGAAGTGCCTACTTCTATCATGGAGTAGGCAATGGCACCCCACTCCAGTGTTCTTGCCTGGAGAATCCCAGGGAGCCTGGTGGGCTGCTGTCTATGGGGTCGTACAGAGTACGACACGACTGAAGCGACTTAGCAGCAGTAGCAGCAACTTCTATCAATAATTATTTTCCATTATGAATCTGTAGAAAAATAAATGCTGATTATAAAATATTTTAAGTTGTCCACAATGCCATAGAAAAGACAAAAAATATTAATATCTAAGCTCAGAAGAAGTCAGGTTTCTGATTCCAAAGAACCAAAATGAAGTTAATAATACATATTGACTTTGTGTTTAATGTTTAATTTAAAATAAAATTTTGGCTATCATGTTTATGTTGTTACATGTTTATATATTACCATAGTTCAATAAAAATAAATTTAGATTGTGTTTACGGCAGCTATTTTTTCCTGTAACTATTCCACAGGATTCACTTGTATTATTTACTTGACATCTAGAAATATTTGAATTTTTTGCCTCTGGTTTATATCATTTGAATTCTAAAATATTTTGAGGTTTTGTGTACCAGATATATCTGAGCACATTAGGTAGATTTTTAGCTACAAATTTAAATTCTTTAATAAATATAAGGCTCTTTAAGTTACCTATTTCTTATTGTGTGATCTTGGTGAATGTGTCTTTTGAGGAATTTGTTAAATTTATCAGCATTAAGTTGTTCAAATACTCTCTATTATTCTTTTAATATCTGTAGAATTTGTAGTAACTTTTCTTTTATACCGATAATTTATTTTTACCCATCTAGAGGTTTGTTAATTTTGATTCCCTGAAAAAGTTATTGTTCAATTTCCTATTGTTTTTACATTTTCTGTTTCATTGACTTACCCTCTGATCTATATTATATCTTTTCTGCTGCCTATTTTATGTTTCATTTTTCTTTAAAAAAAAAAAACATTTTAAGGTGGCAACTGAGGTCATTAATATAAAACTTTTCTTACCTACAGTAGTCAGTCTCATAAATTTCCCCTTTCTAAAATATTGTTTTGCTATATCCCACAAATCTTGATGTTTTCATACTCATTCATTTCAAATACTTTTTTTTTTTAATTAATTTTTATTTTTTAGTTTGTTTTGCTTTACAATACTGTATTCGTTTTGTTACACATTGACATGAATTAGCCATGAGTGTACATGAACTCCCAATCCCGACCCCCACCTCCACCCTCCCGCCCCACACCCTCTCTCTGGATTATCCCCGTGCATCAGTCCCTAGCATCCTGCATCCTGCATCAAACCTGGACTGGCAATTCGTTTCGCTTATGATATCACACATGTTACATTGCCACTCTGCCAACCCATCCCACCCTCTCCCTCTCCCACAGAGTCCAAAAGGCCATTCTATACAACTGTGTCTCTTTTGCTGTCTTGCGTACAGGCTCAATTTCCCTTTTGATTTCTTCTTTAAGCAATGGGTTACTTATAAATATATTTTATAGTTTCCAAATATTTGAGAATTTTCCAGCTATTTCTGTTGTTGACTCCTAAATTAATTCTATTGTGGTCACAGAACATATGACTTGAATCTTTTTATATTTATTGTGGCTTACTGTCAGAATACAATCTGTCTTGGTGGGTAACAGTGTGTACTTGAAAAATGTATGTTCTATTGTTGATAGTGTTCTCTAAGTGTCAGTTAGGTCAATTTGGTTGATAGAGTTTTTCAAGCCTTCCAGGTGGCACTGGTGGTGAAGAATCACCCTGCCAATGCAGAAGACACAGGAGATGTGGGTTCAATCCCTGGGTCAGGAAGATCCCCTGGAGGAGGCCGTGGCATCCCACTCTAGCACACTTGCTGGGAGAATCCTGTGGACAGAGGAGCCTGGTGGGCTACAGACTGTGGGGTGGTAAACAGTTGGACACAACCGAAGTGAATGAGCAGGCACACACATGCACAGCCTCACTGACTTTGCCTATGTGCTCTATCAGTTATTTAGAGCAGATTGTTGAAATCTGACTGTATTTGTACTTTTGCCTATTTCTCTGTCCTAGTCTGTCAGTTATCACTTCATGTTTTTTAAAGCTCTATTATTATTAGGGCATACATGCTCAGAGCATTATTTTGAGATGAATTTAATCTTTATCATTATGATATAACCATCTTCATCCTTGGTAGTTTTGTTTTCTCTGCAATCTACTGTGTCTAATATTAATATTGTTATTTTAGCTCTTTTGATTAATGTTAACATGATATCTTTTTATATCTTTTCAACCAAGTTATATCTTTTATACTTAAAGTGCACTTTTTGTGGACCAGATATAGTTTTGCTTTTTTAAAAAATCCAGTCTGAAAATCTATCATTTAATTGGGGTGTTTATTTTCATTTAGTGCAGTTATTGATATTATTGGGTTCAAAGAAACATTTTTGATATGTTTATTTGTCCCATCTGTTCTTGTTTTCTTCTTTTTATGACAGCTTCTAGATTATATCAGTATTTTATGATTCCATTTTATTTTCATGGCTGGATTATTAGTTATAAATCTGTTATTTTAGTATTACATATCATTATAAACTTTCACATTTCAGCTGAAAAAATGTAAAGAAAACAGAGAACATTTTGACTCAAAACCAGATGAATTCCACAGTCTTAAGATTTTCACTGAAAATGTCTTAAGGTTCCAAAAAGTTCAACTCAAATCTCAAGAGTAGGAGCAGTAACTCATTTTCCTTTGGTATTAAAAGATTTATTTCTAGCAGATTAAAGGCAGTATGATTAGTTTTGACATATACTTAAATCTCTGAGGTTTTGCCTTCATTTGATAAAAAGAATTGATAATTTATATTAAGACAGTGAAAAACAAGAACATTAAAATTTACAGAAGATAATAAGACAAATTCAACAGATGCACTAGTAATGATGCTTGTGTTCCTTTAACCTCTTCGAAGAAGCCACCCTGCCTACTCACAGCTTCTGCTAAGTCATGGGTACCTGAATCAAGATAGCTGTCTAATGTATAGAATGGTGTAGAAGACGCACTATCAGTGGGGGCACAGCCAACAGGATGCTATTAAAGAGAATTTGGTGCTTGGTAAACAAGGCACAATTGCAAGGGGGCAGAAACTAAGAGTAAACACAAGAAGACTGTTGCTGGAGAACGGAATTCAAGACTCTGATCAATCAGAAAATCATAACAACTCTTATTTATTAAGAACTTACTAAGTGCAAGACACTGGGCTAAGTACTTACCTGCATACCTAATTTAATCACGTAACACCCTAAAAGATGGATGCTGTTATAATCTTACATATGAGAAAACCCAAGGCTGATAAAGATTAACTTGCCCAATATTTCACAAATATAGATTCAGAATTTAAATAGCAGTCCACGTGCAGAGCTGGATAAGTTGACAAATTGATCCCTTCAGTTGGTTAAAGCACCTTAGGCCCAAGTTTTGGATTGTCCCTGGTGAAATGAAGCAGCTCAGTCATGTCCGACTCTTAGCGACCCCATGGACTGCAGCCTACCAGGCACCTCTGTCCATGCGATTTTCCAGGCAAGAGTACTGGAGTGGGGTGCCACTGCCTTCTCCACTTGTCATTGCCAGGCACTGTTAATACTAAGTGCTTTAAATAAAATAACCCATTCAATTTCTTAGCTTAGGTACTATTATCTCTCATTTTACAGATGAAGTCTCTGCAGTAGCGTGGTTAAGAAACTTGTCAAGGGTCAAACAACTAGTGAGTGTTGGAGCCAGGATTTAATTCCAGGCAGCCTGACTCCAGAGTAATGAGTTCTCAGGTACCACCCTCCTCCTTCCTCTGGTCATGGGTCTGTCTTAGGCGACACCACAGATGGTTGTAGCCATTGTGCCAGCAGTTCCCTGGGACAGCAGAGCCAAGACCAAATGAATGTAGGGAGCCAGGGTCCCTTCTAACAGCTTTGTGGTGGTTTAGTCATCAAGTCGTATCTGACTCTTGTGACCCCATGGACTACAGCCCACCAGGCTCCTCTTTCCATGGCAGCTTCCTGGCAAGAATACTGGGGTAGGTTGCCATTTCCTTCTCCAAGGCCTGATTGTCCCTACATCCTACCTATTTAATCATAATCATCTCTACTTTAAATATATTGGGTTTCTCATATTTAAAAGTAAAAAAGGTTAACTAAGACAAATTGAAGAAAAAGTATTAGAAATGTTGAAAAATAGTAAAAATTTATTGTAGTTTTCACAAACTAAAAAAGTCTCTAATTTAGGATGAATCTAAATATAAATCCATGTAAATGAGAGTTTGTGGCTTTTAATAAACACCAAGACATCTGCCACAACAGGTTCATATTAAAGTGTTTTCACAGGCAAGCATTTTATTAATGCCACTTGCTTTTAAATGCCTTGCCTTTACCAGTCTTCTATCCCAGTTTTAGGGGAAATGGAAGTCATCACTTCAGTGACTTTGGATGCTAAAGTCATATTCACACCTCTAAAAGACAAAACCCAAAACAAACTTGTAAAAAAGTTTTCAGTGTTACAGGCAATACCTGATTTTGTGCCCAGTTTTGTCTAATATTGAACATGGGTGTGGAAGGCTATCTCATTTAGAAATCTCATTTAAACCAAATTAAGGCTATCTCATTTAAACCAAATTAAATGAGAAATCTCATTTAAACCAAATTAGGCTATCTCATTTAAACCAAAATGGAAAGAATGGAATAAGTGTTTCAGTCAGTACTATCTTTGGCCACTTCTGATATAATTAACTCTCTTAACAAGTCAGTATCCATCACCAAACTTGAGAGTTAGACAAGTGGTTTGGTTTTCATCTAAATTGATTGAGACAGTAGATTAAAAAACTGGTCCAAGTGTTGAGTAATAAAAATGTACCATTAGCATTTTAACTTGAGAAGGCAATGGCACCCCACTCCAGTACTCTTGCCTGGAAAATCCCGTGGATGGAGGAACCTGGTGGGCTGAAGTCCACAGGGTCGCTAAGAGTCGGACACGGCTGAGTGACTTCACTTTCGCTTTTCACTTTCATGCATTGGAGAAGGAAATGGCAACCCACTCCAGTGTTCTTTCCTGGAGAATCCCACGGATGGGGGAGCCTGGTGGGCTGCTGTCTATGGGGTCGCACAGAGTCGGACACGACTGAAGCGACTTAGCAGCAGCAGCATTTTAACTTAAAATGTATAAACATCCTTTACTAAACCTTTGATGTAGGCCCAAGGCCGTTTCTTAAGAAAGTCTATGATGGGAGTTTCATGCTATCTTTCTTATATAAATCTCACTATCCATAAAATAATGTCTATAAGCCCCAGTTTTAGTTTCTTTAAAGTGAAATAAGAAACATCTGTGATGAAATCAAAGTGCCAAATTCCTCTAGATCTTTTCTTCCAAGATTTTTATGGGAACTTTACCCACATCTAAATTGGCAGCAAGCAAGTCACATTTTTTTCTTTGCAAAACGGTAAGCTTATTTATCATTCAGAAAGTTCTAGCAATACTTATATATCATTAGGACATATAATAGTTGTCTTGTGTAATTACAATAACAAGTATAGCTAGCAAGTTTAGAAGACAAACACCATTGACTCTTGCAGGTCAGGAAGCAACAGTTAGGACAGAACAACAGACTGGTTCCAAATAGGAAAAGGAGTACGTCAAGGCTGTATATTGTCACCCTGCTTATTTAACTTATATGCAGACTACATCATGAGAAACGCTGGACTAGAGGAAGCACAAGCTGGAATCAAGATTGCCAAGAGAAATATCAATAACCTCAGATATGCAGATGACACCACCCTTGTGGCAGAAAGTGAAGAAGAACTAAAGAGCCTCTTGATGAAAGTGAAAGAGGAGAGTGAAAAAGTTGGCTTAAAGCTCAACATTCAGAAAACTGAGATCATGGCATCCGTTCCCATCACTTCATGGCAAATAGATATGGAAACAGTGGAAATAGTACCTGACTTTATTTTTCTGGGCTCCAAAATCACTGCAGATGGTAACTGCAGCCATGAAATTAAAAGATGCTTATTCCTTGGAAGGAAAGTTATGACCAACCTAGAGAGCATATTAAAAAGCAGAGACATTACTTTGTCAACAAAGGTTCGTCTAGTCAAGGCTATGGTTTTTCCAGTAGTCATGTATGGATGTTTGAGTTGGACTATGAAGAAAGCTGAGCACTGAAGAATTGATGCTTTTGAAGTGTGGTGTTATAGAAGATTCATGAGAGTCCTTTGGACTGCGAGGAGATCCAACCAGTCCATCCTAAAGGAAATCAGCCCTGGGTGTTCATTGGAAGGACTGATGTTGAAGCTGAAGCTCCAATACTTTGGCCACCTGATGCAAAGAGCTGACTCATTGGAAAAGACCCTGATGTTAGGAAAGATTGAAGGCAGAAGGAGAAGGGAACAACACAGGATGAGATGGTTAGATGGCATCACCAACTCAATGGACATGAGTTTGGGTAAGGCCCGGGAGCTGGTGATGGACAGGGAGGCCGTGCTGCGGTTCATGGGGTTGCAAAGAGTCGGACATGACTGAGTGACTGAACTGAACTAAACTGACTCTTGGGAAGTCTACAACCCTGGTGGTGGGACAAATTTCAGCTGACTGTGTTATCTATAGGCTGTTATCACAGAAGCAATAGCAGCACCTGAAAATCTACCAACAGAAAGATTAATTTCTGAACTAAGCATTATTATGTTTTTGTATTCTTCAAAAGAACAGAGAGAATACTATTGAGCCAACAGAGGCAAATTGCCAGTAGTCCTCTAGTTTGCATAATCCCATTTATTCTTTCTCGATACAGAATCTTGATTTTTTAACTGGTGACCAAGTCAGTCTTAGGGCTTTCCAGTTTGCTCAGTGGTAAAAGAATCTGCCTGCTAAAGCAGGAGACACAGGTTTGATTCCCTAGGACAGAAAGATCCCTTGGAGGAGGAAATGGCTATGCATCTCAGTATTCTTGCCTGGAGAATTCCATGGACAGAGCCTGGTGGGCTACAATCCAGGGGGTTGCAAAGAGTTGGACACAATTGAGCACACATGCAAACAGGACTTAACATACCATATCATTTATATGTGGAATCTAAAATATGATACAAATAAATTTACAAAACCAATCATAGACACAGAAAACAAACTTATGGTTACCAAAAGGGAATGGGATGGAGGTGGTATAATCTGGAGTTAACAACAAGGTCCAACTATATAGCACAGGGAACTATCTAATAACCTATAATGAACCATAATGGAAAACATGAAAAAGCATGTATAAATATGTATATATATATTTATTTACATATGTATGTATATATAAAACTGAATCACTTTGCTATACACCAAAAATTAACACAATATTGTAGGTCAACTATACTTCAATTAAAAAGATGTGATGGATGAATTTGAACAGCCATGTTAGATCACAGGATGGACGCCACAGGCTAAGGATGGCAGCCACAGGCTAAGGACGGCAGAGAAACAACAGGAAGCATGTAAGCCTCTAACACATGAAGCGTCACTCCAACCTTGGGCCAACTATATCCAGCTTTCTCAATGTGAGAGAAATTTGTTTTATTTAAGCCATTGCTATTCTGAGTTTTCTGTTTACTTCCAGGTGGGCCTTATCTAAGTCATGTATCCACAAATACCTTGGTTTCACTTTTTAACCTAACTTTTCTCCAAGATGAAATCTGGAATGCTAAAATTGTGTCCTTTAGGAGACAGGGAAGTTTGTAAAATGAGATCCATTGACATACATCCATGGTTAGTATCTGTTTTATACTACTCAGAATAATCTTAGAGATCATAGAAAAGCCACTTTTTAGGAAGAAAAATGCATATTGAAATTCCTCACATATGCATAAACTTGCTTGTTCTCCTTTTAAATTTAGCCTATTATATATGGTTTTGAAGACTACACTTACATACCTTTATTGGTTATTACAAGTTCAGAGGAAACACAAAAGAATTGTGCCTTAAGGAGATCACTGAAAATTCAGCAAGACATTTACAGACATTTTAAATAGATATTAAAACAACCAGTTTTAAAACACCAACAATTATCTCTTAACTGATTATACTTCATCTACTCTAAATATTACTATAAAATTGCTAGGACAATAACATTTGCTGTATTTTTAATTACCAAGTTGGTATCAGTTTGACCTAATTCAGTCAGCTTAGCTGGCTCTGAAAGACAAGGTTCCAGCAAAGATGTAAATCAAGTGGCCTGCAGAGTTCCACTCTGATACAGGTCAGAGCAAGCAATGGAGATGTGAGGTGATCAGATTCTAACAAGAGGGAAGGCGGGTCTGCAGCCTCTTGCAGGGCACTTCGGCAAGCAAGTTTCCTTCTTCCTCCAGCCAGGAGTGCTGCAGTGTCCTCTGCTCTATAGTTTTGAAACTTTAATTATCCTAAAAAAAGGAATACCTTTTCCTGGATCTGTTGACATCGTCTTGTCAATTTTGTCATTTTTGCATACTTTGCACTCAGTGAGGAATAGCACATATCTCATTTGCAAAATCAGAACGTGGAAGATTAATGTTATATGCACCCTCTCTCACTGTTAATAAATAAAACCCCATTTATCTCTCATTCCACTTTTGCAAGTAAAAATGAGGTCGCAGGCCTGCTTTTTACTTTTTATGCTAAGTAATGAAGTTTACAAAGACTCGCATTAAAAAAGTAGAAGTCTTCGCAATTAACAAGGGTCTAAAAGAAATGATGTCCCCTCTCTCCTGAAGTTGCAGAAAGAAAGCTTTCTACATCATAAAACAAATTCAAATAGTCTGATTTGATAAAGTATTAAATAGAGAGTATTCACAAGAATATCAATCGTGTTTCCTGTGCAACAAGGGGATTTGTGAATATTCATAACTGTTCTATTAATATAAATTTGTCCTTGGAAGCAGCATTTAAAGATAAGATTCTTGTAAGACTTTGAAGACTTTAGAGATTGTTGCCATGCCCTGTAATAATAATAACCAAAAGAAATTTGCAGTTTTGATTAGTTATTTTACCCAAACTGATAGTATTATAACTGTCTTCTCAGTGTTTTTAAGATTGTATTAGGTTGGTGCAAAAGTAATTGTGGTTTTGCATTGTTGAACTTTGCAATGATATTGGAATACATCCTTAAATAAATGTGGTTATGTTATACTCATTTTAATGCACATTTCTCATTTTGTTTTTTTTTGCTAACGACTTATTACTTGCTGTTTATTCTAGACTATAGAAATGATGTTAGACAAAAAGCAAATCTGAGCAATTTTCTTATTTGAATTCAAAATGAGTTGCAAAGCAGCAGAGACAAATTACAACATCATCAACAACAACATCAACATCAACAATTGGCTCTGGAACTGCAAATGAATGTACAGTGCAGTGGTGGTTCAAGAAGTTTGTAAAGGAAATGAGAGCTTGAAGATGAGGAGCATAGTGGCTGGCATTGGAAGTTAACAATGACCAACTTAGAGGATCATCGGAGCTGATCCTTTTAGAACTACATGAGAAGTTGCTGAAGAACTCAACATTGACCGCTCTACAGTTGTTCAGCATTTGAAGCAAATTGGAAAGGTGAAAAAGCTCAATAAGCGGGTGTCTCATGAGCTGACTGCAAGTTTAAAAAATTGTCATTTTGAAGTGTCTTCTGTTATTCTATGCAACAACAATGAATCATTTCTCAATTGGATTTTGATGTGTGACAAAATGTATTTTATACAACAACAAACAGTGAGCAGCTAGCTCACTTCCCAAAGCCAAACTTGTGCCAAGAAAAGATCATGGTCACTGTTTGGTGGTCTGCTGCTGGTCTGATCTACTACAGCTTTCTGAATCCTGGTGAAATCATTACATCTGAGAAGTATGCTCAGCAAATTGATGAAATGCACTGAAAACTGTAATGCCTGAAGCCAGCATTGGTCAACAGAAAGGACCCAACTATTCTCCATGACAATGCCCAACCACAGGTTACACAACCAATTGCTTCAAAAGTTTTGAATTGAAGAATTGCACAATTGAAGAATTTTTCGCAAAGAATTGAAGCAATTGCACAATTGCTTCAAAAGTTGAACAAATTGGGTTATGCCTCATCTACCATATTCACTTGACCTCTTGCCAACCGAGTACCACTTCAAGTATCTTGACAACTTTTTGTAGGGAAAATGCTTCTACAACTAGCAGGAGGCAGAAAATGCTTTCCAAGGGTTCAGCAAATTCTGAAGCATGCATTTTTACACTACAGGAATATAGAGACTTATTTCTTGTTGGCAAAAAATGTGTTGATTGCAATGGTCCCTATTTTTATTAGTAAAGATGTATTTGAGCCTAGTGTGATTTAAAATTCACGTCCAAAACTTCAATTTTTTTGAACCAACCTAAGAAATACTTGTCGTATTAGTAAGTCACATCAGGAAATAATCACTAGCATTTTCCAATTTTGTCACAATCATGATCAAAAAACTTAAAGCTAATGACTGTAATTTTTCTTGTTTTAACTAGGAGATTGAATCAACTAACTTGTGAGAAATAATATTTTACAAATATTTTGAGAATGGAGGAATAATCCACCTATAAGTGTCCTACAAGTAATATATCCAAAAAAAAAGGATACAAAAGTTGAAAATAAAGATTAAAAACAGATATAATAAGCAAATAACATAAAATAAATTGACAGTTACAATAGTGTTAGGCAAAACAGACATGACAACAGAAAGCAATAATAAAGCACTGCAGTTGGTAAACTTAATATTTACTAAGAATATATAGTGTTTCTAATTTGTGTGAAGAAAGCTGAGCGCCAAAGAATTGATGCTTTTGAACTGTGGTGTTGGAGAAGACTCTTGAGAGTCCCTTGGACTGCAAGGAGATCCAACCAGTCCATTCTGAAGGAGATCAGCCCTGGGATTTCTTTAGAAGGAATGGTGCTAAAGCTGAAATTCCAGTACTTTGGCCAACTCATGCGAAGAGTTGACTCATTGGAAAGGACTCTGATGCTGGGAGGGATTGGGGGCAGGAGGAGAAGGGGACGACAGAGGATGAGATGGCTGGATGGCATCACTGACTCGATGGACGTGAGTCTGAGTGAACTCCGGGAGTTGGTGATGGACAGGGAGGCCTGGCGTGCTGCTATCCATGGGGTCCCAAAGAGTCGGACACGACTGAGTGACTGAACTGAACTGAACTGAATATCATAAAGCCAAAATTTACAGAACCAAAAAGAGAAAGTATAAAAGTAAGACTCTGAGGAGGAAATTTTTCCTCTACACTTACTTGTTCTTTTGGCTGGTGTAATAATTGAAATAAGACAGATTAATAGAAGAAAAGCCAATTTACTTTGTAACTATGGGGTCCCCCAAAAACCTGAGACTCAGAGAATTTACCAAAGCAAAGAAGGAAGCTTTCATACATTTTAGACAAAGAAACAATAAATTCGTGAGGAAGTGACAAGACAAAGAAGCTTAGGTCTGAGTACTAATTAGTGAAGAATCTAACAGAATTTATTTGCGCAGCCTTCTCAGCCCTAATTCCCTGTCTCTGGTGATAAGGACGTCTCTCTACATCCTGCTACAGGGAGGCTACCCCTCTCATGGGAGATTTACCTCCTACTTTCAGGGGAAAAAAGGAAGGGGACAAAGAGGGTCAGAATATCTTTCTGGCACTGGCTGCTTCTTAAATAACTTTAAAATAATCAATATGCCACTTTGGCCTATTTTGTCATGACCTGCCTGGAGCCACATCAACTTAAACACAATTTTCTCTGTAATTTATGGATTAATACACAAAGAAATCAATAAGGATTTGGAAGATGTAGAAAATATAGTTAATATTGACTCAATGAAAAACTTATAAGCTGCTGTGCTCTGGCAAACTGTTATGCTGTGAAAGGGTTACAAGTTGGTCCAGACCTTAAGTCTCTCTGCCCTAGGAGTGCTGAAGTAGGTGTCCTGAGCCTCTCAGACCAGTCTCATGTGACCTCAAGTAACCTCACTCATTTATGCTACTAATACATGATATGAAAACATCTGCGGAACTGAGACTGTGGGCTTTTATAGAAAACTATATTCAGTAACCGGACATTTTCAGGAACACATAGAACAGTTATGAAAATTATTGACCACATTCTAAGCCATAAACTAAGCCTTGGTATATGTCAAAAAAAAGCAGAATTACAGACACATTCTTTGACAATTAAGAAAGAAGTTGTTTTGTTAAAAAATGTTTAAAAAGTAAGTAAATTTGGAAATGGTAAACACATTTTTAAATATCCCATGGATATATATGAAAACATCTGCGGAACTGAGACTGTGGGCTTTTATAGAAAACTATATTCAGTAACCGGACATTTTCAGGAACACATAGAACAGTTATGAAAATTATTGACCACATTCTAAGCCATAAACTAAGCCTCGGTATATGTCAAAAAAAAGCAGAATTACAGACACATTCTTTGACAATTAAGAAAGAAGTTGTTTTGTTAAAAAATAAGTTTAAAAAGTAAGTAAATTTGGAAATGATAAACACATTTTTAAATATTCCATGGATAAAAGAATAATGAAAGTTAAAACTGAGAGGTAAAGCTGAACTATGATTCCACCTACTTCTGGGTTGTTTTAATTGATACTTAGAAGGAAATGTAGTCTTAAAAGCTCATGTTAAAAAATAGGGTGAAAACCAAGCATTAAATATCAACTGTAAAATGTTGGCAATAAACAAGAGTCTAAATAGAGAAGTAAACAAAGAGCAGCAATTAATTAGGAAAAGATATAGAATTTGCAAAGCCAAAATTGATTCTTTGATAAGGTATGATGTCAAAACTTTCAAGCTTCTATATCAGTGATCTGCAACTGAGAGCAATTTTGCTTTTCTTGTCTTCCAACCCTTCCCCAGGAACATCTGCCGAAGACCGAAGACAAACTGTGACTGGAAATACAACCTGGGGTGGGGTGTGCTGCCGGGATGTGGTGGGTAGAGTCCAAAATGAGGCTAAACATTCTGCACGTGGGCTTCCCTGGTGGCTCATTGTTAAAGAATCCGCCTGACAATGCAGAAAACACAGGTTCAATCCCTGATCCAAAAGAGTCCCACATGCCACACAACTAAACCAGGGTGCCACAACCATTAAGCCTGTGCTCTAGAGTCCCAACTGCAACTACTGAGGTTCATGTCTCAAGCCCCAGCTACTGAGCCTGCATGCTACAACCACTGAAGCTCAAGTGCCTAGGGCCCATGCTTACAACAGGAGAAGCTACTGCAATGAGAAGCCTGCACACTGCAACTAGAGTAGCCCCACTCACCAAAAACTAGAGAAAAGCCTGTGCAGCGGTGAAGACCCAGCACAGCCTACACATTAAAAAAATAAATTTTTTAAAATTCTGCAAAGCACAGGACAGCTCCTATTAACAAAGAATCATTGACCCAAAAGGTCAAAGTTGAGAAATCCTATTCAGTTAAATGGATTAAATATAAGCAGAAGCCATAATACACAATGGTAGGAATGAAAAGGGGCTCATGTCCCCAGATATAGAAAATATTAAAATAATTAGAATCTTAACATTGGTGATGTAAGATGGAGGGGTAGAAGGATTATGCTCATCTTCTGTGAGAACTCCAAAACTACAACTCACTGCTGAACAACTGTCGACTGGAGAATGTTGGATCCCACCAACAAAAGACACTCCACGTCCAAGGGCAAAGGAGAAGCCCCAAAAAGATAGTAGGAGGGGCGAAATTGCATTTAGAATCAAACTTCTTATCTGTCAGAGATGCTCAGAGGGCTTAAACAAACCTTGTGTGCACCAGGACCCAGAGACCCCACAGAGACTGAGCCAGACTGTGTTTCAGTGTCTCCTGCAAAGGTATGGGTAAGCAGTAGCCTGCTGCAGAGGCAGGGGCTCTGGGCACAGCAGACCTGGGTATGACACAAGCCCTCTTGAAGGAGATTGCGATTAACCCCACTAGAGAGCTGCCAGAACTTACACAGGACTGGGGAAACAGACACTTAGAGGGCACAAATAGAACCTTGTGCAAACCAGGACCCAGGAGAAAGGAGCAGTGACCACACAAGAGACTGACCCAGACTCTCCCGTGACTGTCCAGNTTGAGGATTTCTAAAAGTTATCTTTGCCCTATTTCAGGTACCTGATCCCTGCCTCTAACCTGGTCCAAATCCAACTCAAACCTTGTCAAGGAAGGGGAAAGCAAGAGCAGGGTAACTCTCTGATACCAAGCCTCCTCCCCCTCCAATTCTTGAGTAGAATTCATGAAGATGCAAGGCCCATAATTCCAAGGAACAGTAAAGAAGACACTTTGTGTAGCCCAAAGTGAGATAGGTATAGTATACATTTACTGCTCCCATGAAGCACTTGAGCATGGCAAAGAATCTTCTATGAGGACAAAACAATGTGCTTGGGTGAACCAATAGTTGAAGACCAAAAAGGCAGGAGCATCAGTACATGCAGTTCATTTGTACTAATTAGTTACTACAGGCATCCATTTTTACTGTCTGTGCCTGTGACATTTTATTTTAAATGTTTCTAATGTATTTATAATTATCCTTGATCACTACAGAAGTCAGTTGGACATACAGCAACACACACCCAATACATCAGTGTCACCAGCAAAGCCCATTAACAAATCCTGAGAAATAAAAGTGAAATCTGGGTGATTTTTCTTTCCTTTGCCCTTGGTCTAGTTTTGGCAGGAGCATCAGTACATGCAGTTCATTTGTACTAATTAGTTACTACAGGCATCCATTTTTACTGTCTGTGCCTGTGACATTTTATTTTAAATGTTTCTAATGTATTTATAATTATCCTTGATCACTACAGAAGTCAGTTGGACATACAGCAACACACACCCAATACATCAGTGTCACCAGCAAAGCCCATTAACAAATCCTGAGAAATAAAAGTGAAATCTGGGTGATTTTTCTTTCCTTTGCCCTTGGTCTAGTTTCACTTGCTCATAGGGAGCCATGTGTAGAGGCCTCAAACCCAGCCCTTCAGATCAGGCTTCCTCCTGTAAAATGGCTGCTGTGCCCCACATAGCTCGCAGGGCCAGCGCAGATTCAAGATGGCAGCAGCCGGCCTTGTACAGAGACGCTGTAATCACACAGCGACCTAGAGCCTGAGCACACAGCTGCACCAGCCCCATGAGAACGCCGTCCTTTCCTTCCTCACCGATGGGATCCCTGCTTTGTCAAGTAGACCCCAAGGGCCTTTCTCTGGGTGAGTGTGTACTCTGGAGCTCAAGTCTGTCCATACCTTTCCAGTCTTTTATCAAAACTTTCCTTTGCTCCTGAACCAAACTTTGTTTCAATTGCTTGAGTGATACTGCACAGAAGGACCCTTGTAGAAGACCAGCTGGAAAGGTTGGTGGCATTAGTGTAAGTTCACCTACTACAGGTGAAAGAATGAAAGAGTCTTTAAATGGAGACCACATGTCCATTACTAAGAATGGTAATCTTAAGTCCAGTTACAGAAAAGTTATCACATTCTCCACATATCTGACTCTGTGGACTAAGTTCATGTATACATCAACACTGTCACAAACAGGAGAGTGTGCATGTGTAATGTCATGTTGCTATTTCATTAGTGACTTTTTTTGTGTAGATTCACTTTCTGTGACATCAATGAGATAGGCAGTACTAATTCAGGACTCTGTTTACTGTGTCTACTATCTAAAACAAAAATCTCTTTCCTCTTAGGGAAGGAAAAATTATCTGCAGGAAAAAAATTCAAAATATAAACTTATATAAGCAAGAGACAACAAAAATGCTGAATCCAAATCAACTTAAGAATTCTCACTGTAAACTATTTAGATGTCAAGACTCAGCAAGGATTTTTTTTTTTTTTTACAAACTTTCCACCAACAGCTCAATTTTCACAGGCATCTCAAACCTAATACACTGATCACTAGAGTAGAACAACCTAACCATCATCCTTTCCAAAACTGACTGTAGTCACTGTAAGTCAGCCAGTATTGGCAAGTTGTTCCCTGCTTCTGAGCCTGGCTGTCAGAACCATTTCAACTAAAACATATGCATCTTTTTTGTCCACATCTGGTTGGTCCCTACTGCATACTTCCACAGTTTTTAACTTTGTCTTTCAGTTAAGTGCTAGGGAAGTAAGTGTGGAAACAAGCTGTAGAAGTCAAAATTGGAAGCTATTTTCTGAGGTTGGTATTTTGGAAGTAAGGGTGGTAGGTGATCAGGGGAGCACAGAAAGTTGTATCCATCAATCTTGCTAATTTTATATCCATGACTTATTCCACCTTTGAAGCCACATGGTTGGGGGTAGAGCTAGGAATAGAATCCAAGTCTTTTGACATCAAATCAAGGTTTTTTCTATTGCACTAAACTGCATTTAATCATGTTCAGCAATGTGGGATGTGGAAGTAACTTTGGGAAGCCTAAGAGAACGGAATTGTCACTCTGCCTGGTACCTTTTTCACCAAATGAACTGAAAATGCAAGAACAGTGGGTAAGACTAACTCAGCTGGTGGCAGATCAGTAAACCTACAAGTAACAAATGCACAGTGAAGAACAGTTCTTATTACAGGGATTAATGTCCAAAGAGGCAGGGGAAGTTGAAAAAAATCATGTTGCATGTCTGTTTTATTATTCTTATTTTATACAAAGTATCTCTCATGTTTAGTTTCCCTTTCTCCAGAATGCCTCTTTCATATAGATATATTTAAAATTTTAATAGAGATAATACATAATTAGAGTCTCCTTTTTCGAAATCTGACACAGTCTATCTCTTTCTAGTCTTGAATTTGAAATGAGTCAGGGATTGATGTTAGTATAACACAGAAAATGCTTTGGTTCCTACAAGAAATCTTCCATCTTGTTACTGTTTTGAAGTGATTGAGGCAAGTTTTTTCACAATTCAAGAAAAAACCTTAACAATATGTGAAACCTTAACTGAAAAAAAAAAACAAAAATTAAACATCTTGTAGGAGTGTCTTCTTTTAGTCAAATAGTGGCTGAACTGCCTCAGTTTCCATACTGTTAAGCTATCTGGTGAGGCTGTAAGTGCAGATAAAGAATCTGTGAAAGATGTGTTCTCCCCTTGGTAAAAAAAAAAAAAAAAAGTTGATTGATGAAATCTACTCATGTATGGATGTGAGAGTTGGACTGTGAAGAAGGCTGAGCATCGAAGAATTGATGCTTTTGAACTGTGGTGTTGGAGAAAACTCTTGAGAGTCCCTTGGACTGCAAGGAGATCCAACCAGTCCATTCTGAAGAAGATCAACCCTGGGATTTCTTTGGAAGGAATGATGCTAAAGCTGAAACTCCAGTACTTTGGCCACCTTATGTGAAGAGTTGACTCATTGGAAAAGACTCTGATGCTGGGAGGGATTGGGGGCAGGAGGAGAAGGGGACGCTGGAGGATGAGATGGCTGGATGGCATCACAGACTCAATGGACGTGAGTCTGAGTGAACTCTGGGAGTTGGTGATGGACAGGGAGGCCTGGCATGCTGCAATTCATGGGGTTGCAAAGAATTGGACACGACTGAGAGACTGAACTGAACTGAACCCTTTAATTTTAATTTTGATGAAGTTGGCCTCTGCCAGAAGCAAATGCTGTCAGGGGTGCACGTATTAATGGAGGAAACCTGAGCTGGGGTGTAAGGCCATTGGGGTCTACTGACGTGACTGGAGATTTAACTGGGTAGTATTTTCTTACAATTTTTATTGGTTTTTGTGTATGTGTATGTTCTACTTATATACTAGCATTGTTTAATACTTTCCATCTAGCCCTATACTTTCCAAAAGCCTGGTAATCTTTCGAGCACAACTTTTGCAGAATATGTGGCTTTTCAAGAATATACTATATATACTTTTATAATAGAAAAACTACACAGTCAAAGGCTTTGGTATAGTCTATAAAACAGAGGTAGATGTTTTCTGAATTCCCTAGCTTATTCTATGATCCAGCAAATGTTGGTAATTTGATATTTGGTTCCTCTTCCTTTCCTAAATCCAGTCTGGACATCTGCAAGCTGTTGATTCACAAAATGCTGAAGCCTAGCATGCAAGATTTTAAGCATGACACTACTAGCATGGGAGATGAGTGCAAGAGTCTTAGGCTGAGTGGACCATAATAAGCTGTGGAAAGCTCTTCAAAAGACGAGAATACCAGACCATCTTACCTGTCTCCTGAGAAACCTGTATGCAGATCAAGAAGCAACAGTTAGAATCCTGTATGGAACAACTGATTGGTTCAAGATTGAGAAAAGAATGTGACAGGACTATCTGTTACCCTGTTAATTCAATCTATATGCTGAGCACATCATGAGAAATGCTGGGCTGGAATCACAATAGGTGGGAGAAACATCAACCTCGGATATGCGGAGGATACCACTCTAACAGCAAAGCAAAAAGAAACTGGGGTTCTTGAGGGTGAAGGAGGAGAGTGAAAGAGCTGGCTTAAAACTAAATATTAAAAAAACTAAGATCATCACATCCTGCCCCATTACTTCATGGCAAATAGAGGGGGAAGAGGTGGAAGTAGTGACAGATTTCCTTTTCTTGGGCTCTAAAATTGCTGTGAATGGTGACTACAGCCATGAATCAGAAGACACTTGCGTCTTGGCAGGAAAGCTGTGATAAACCTAGACAGTGTGTTGAAAAGCAGATATATTACTCTGCCGATAAAGGTCCATTATAGCCAGGCTATGATTATCCCAGTGGTCACTAACAGCTGTGAGCGTTGGACTGTAAAGAAGGTGGAGTGCTGAAGAATTGATTTCTTCAAAATATGTTGCTGGAGAAGACTCCTAATAGTTCTTTGATAGCAAGACCATCAAATCAGTCAATCTTAAGGGAAATCAACCCTGAATATTCATTGGAAGGACTGATGCTGAAGTTAAAACTGCAGTATTTTGGTCATCTGAACAGCTGACTCACTGGAAAAAGTCCCTGATGCTGGGTAAGATTGATGGTAGAAGGAGAAGAGGGCATCAGAGGATGCAATGGCTGGATGGCATCACTGATGCAATGGACATGAACTTGGGCAAACTTCAGGAGGTGGTGAGGCTCAGAGAGGCCTGACCTGCTACAGTCCATGGGGTCACAAAGAGTTGGAGACAACTGGGCAACTGAAAAACAACAATAGAAAGACCACTATTGCAGGTTAGACTGTCTGGAAAGCAGACTCTGAGATGGGATAGTGTGCAGAATGTTTATTATGGAGCACCTGTAAACAACACCTGTGGAAAGCGAGGGAAAAGTCAGCTGTGATGCAGGCTGAACAGCCTCGTCGGACCCCACTGAGTTGCTCTGGAGCGGAAGTGATCCTAGAGTGCTTATTATTGGTCTGAAATGGCTAGGGCTTTCTCCCCTGCCCTTTATCAGTTATTCTGTGTGGGCCATCCCCTCCTACCCTCCACCAAGGATATGACTTTGAATGAGACTGCTCTCTGCAGTTGGCACAGTTTCAGAAGGAGCTGACAGCTGGAGGTTGTCTAATGATAATATGCTCAGTGACTGGATCAGTAAGTCTTTCCTTGAGGAGGAACCTGGGCAACATCATCATGTCCACCACACTCTGAATTTTAAATAAAACTAGAGACTCCCACTCCCTACACCCCCATAATTACTGATTCTTTGGAATTTTGTCTTGGTGGCGAAGCATTGAGCTCTGCGTCCACCTCTTTGTTTCAACGTTAGCGTTTGGAGTTTTGGAAACCTTTAGGCTTCCTAGGTGACACTAGTGGTAAAGAACTCGCCTACCAATGCAAGAGATGTAAGAGATGCGGGTTCAGTCCTTGGGTTGGGAAGATCCCCTGGAGGAAGGCATGGCAACCCACTCCAGTATTCTTGCCTGGAGAATCCCATGGACAGAGGAGCCTGGCGGACCCCAGTTCATAGGGTTGCAAAGAGTCGGACATGACTGAAGTGACTTAGCACACACACAAGAACATGTGCATTGATATTTCTCTGTATATATGGAACCTAGCATATCTCTCAGAGAAGGCAATGGCACCCCACTCTAGTACTCTTGCCTGGAAAGTCCCATGGACGGAGGAGCCTGGTAGGCTGCAGTCCACTGGGTCGCTAAGAGTCAGATACGACTGAGTGACTTCACTTTCAATTTTCTCTTTCATGCACTGGAGAAGGAAATGGTAACCCATTCCACTGTTTTTGCCTGGAGAATCCCAGGGATGGGGGAGCCTGGTGGGCTGCCGTCTATGGGGTCGTATGGAGTTGGACACGACTGAAGCGACTTAGAAGCAGCAGCATATCTCTATGACCTATAAAACACACCTTGTTACTGTGAGGCCTTTATTCCAGTGGGGAACCCAACTCTAGTGAGTTAGGTTGTCTTACGTAAATAATTCCTTTTGCCCAGGTTATATAGGGAGGACTTAGCATCTAGAAGTGGCCCTGAACTTAAATGTCTAGAAAGGCAAAGCAGATCATTTTAATTTGTGAAGCTCTCTTTCTTTGAAATGGAGAGTTGTAAAAATAATTCAAATTAGGTTCATTTGTGGCCTGAGGGCAGAATGAGGCCAAGTACAGAGACAATTGGACAGGAGATCTAGAGAACTGATATGTTCTTTGAGCCTTGTATTTAGTTGTCTGAATGTTTGTTGTGTGAGTAGATTCCCTTTTCTATTAAACACTTGAGCTATTTTGAGCTGGGCTTCCCTGGTGGCTCAGAGGTTAAAGCGTCTGCCTCCAATGCGGGAGACCTGGGTTCAATCCCTGGGTCAAAAGATCCCCTGGAGAAGGAAATGGCAATCCACTCCAGTATTCTTGCCTGGAGAATCCCATGGACAGAGAAGCCTAGTACATTACAGTCCACGGGGTCGCAAAGAGTCAGACACGACTGAGCGACATCACCTTCATTTTGAGCTAGGTTTCTGCTGTTGACTACTGCTTTGGAATTAATCAGCATCTTCTACTCCTGAGGTGGTATAAGTAGGGTCATATATTTACTTTAAACCATGATACACATACCTGCTAAAACAGGACTTAGTTTAGAAAACAGAGAGAATATGCTTTATTTTCTATACCAGATTAAAATTTTATCAGAAGGGAATAATCCAAGTGGAAAAATATACCCATCAGACCAAACAGTAAATCTGGAGAGGTCTAAGCTCCAACCAGGCTTTCCCAATGGCTCAGTGGTAAAGAATCTGCCAGCAATGCAGGAGATCTGGGTTCAATCCCTGGGTTGGGAAGATCCCCTGGAGGGGAAAATGGCAAGCCACTCCAGTATTCTTACCTGGAGAATAACATGGACTGAGGAGCCTGGCAGGGTATAGCCTGAAGGGTCACAAAGAGTGGACATGACTGAAGCAACTGAGCAACGCATGCAAGCTCTGATCAGATTCAGTTTTATTCCACATGCAGGACCTGGGAAAGGAGCTCAGGGAGCATTGATAGAGGAAGACATACACATCTCCTATCTTTCAGTTCATTCTCCTCAAACTGACCTGTAAGTTGAATGTAATTCTAGTGGAAAATCCGAACAGTGATTTTACACTGACCAGCTGATTTTGCACTGTATATGGGAAAGGGGAAAGAATGCTGAGGCAACTGCAAAGAAGAAAGCAAATATCACATAAAGACTTATTACAACATTATAGTAATTGAGAGTAAATCATTGAAGGGATAGAGACAGAACAGAGCCATCTATTCTCTTTATAAACTTTGAGCTAATTTTAGATTTACAGTAAAGTTATAAAATAGTACAAAAGGAATTATCTTATATCTAGTAGCCCACATCCCCAATATTACCATTTCATGATTGACTTTTAAAATAAACTTTAAGTTTGACATGTTAAATTGTTTTGTTCAAATCTGTGGTGCTTTTTCCTATTATCTGTGACCTTAAAAGCTTTTCTTTGTCTGTTAATCAGTAATCAGTTGTATTTTCTCCTTTGCAGATTTTTTCTTGATAACTTTCAATCTTCAGAGTTTGTGTTTTACCTATAAATGTCTGTACTTTTATATTTTAAATACATTGTCACACTGGTACAAATATTTTAATTGTTTATTTTTAAATTTTTGGTCTAATAGTCTAAAGTTTTAACTGTTTAAAAATCTGTTCACATTTTGAGAGCCAATTTGCTCTCAATGGTGACATATTCTACTCTTTGAGAATATATTTTTAATTCTAAAAAGAGCCAGAAACCATTCATAGCTAATTCAGGTAACCAGAGTATAGATACAGAAATATCATTTTGGTAAGAAAATGAACAAATTGAAAAACAAAAGCATTAGCCAGCTGTGATAATATGATAACATTATGATTTTCTTGTGTGATCAAGAAACTGCTTAAAAGCCTATTTCAAAAGCATTTTTTAAATGGCAGCATCAGTTGGATTATATGAGCTCATACAAAAGTTAATTTTAAGGATTAAGGAAGAAGCTATTCCCCATTTTGGCTTCCATGACATAATAAAAGGACACAGGGAGTGGAAGAAAGGCTCTGCAGAGAGATTCAGAAGAGCTCTGTTAGCGCCAGTCACCATTAAGATGCATAATCATTGACAAGTTTCATATTCTTCCACTTATTCAACAAATATTTGTTGAGTGGTTACTATGTGTTGGGCTATGTCTTAAGTGCTGGAGATATGTTAATAAACCAAACAACCGACAATCTCTGGCTTGCAGAATTTGTTTTAATGGGGAGAGGCCAAGAAATGAAATAACCAATGAGATAGTAGGTTAGAAGATAAATTTATTCCATGTACTAGTTAGAGAAGGGACCTCGGGAGTCTGGGAGTGGAAAGAAAAGATATTTGCAATTTAGGTAGGTGGTCAGAGAAGGCAATGGCACCCTACTCCAGTACTTTTGCCTGGAAAATCCCATGGATGGAGGAGCCTGGTAGGCTGCAGTCCATGGGGTTGCTAAGAGTCGGACACAACTGAGCGACTTCACTTTCAATTTTCTCTTTCATGCACTGGAGAAGGAAATCGCACCCCACTCCAGTGTTCTTGCCTGGAGAACCCAGGGACGAGGGAGCCTGGTGGGCTGCCATCTATGGGGTTGCACAGAGTCAGACACGACTGAAGCGACTTAGCAGCAGCAGCAGCAGGTAGGTGGTCAGGGAAGACGTTATGGAGAAGGTGACAGTCAAGCCTAAAGTTTGAAGCAGGTGACAGGGAAAGCCTGGTTGCTATCTGGAGAAAACCATACCGTAAGTCAGAGAGAAGAAGGATGTCCCTGGGGAGGGCTGGTGCCTGAGATGTGTTGGGAAGAGAAAGTGGCTACTGTGGCTGAGCAGAGGATGAACGAGAGGAAGAGCAGCAGCAGCGAAGCTGAGAAAGGACAGGGGAGGGCAGATTACATACAGGCCCGAAGGCCACTCCGAGAAGAGAATGTTAACTTTCATTTTAAGAGAAAGTAAAGAATCGGCCTGCAATGCAGGAGTCACAGGTTAGATCCCTGAGTCAGGAAAAGATCCCCTGGAGAAGGGCATAGCAACATTCTCCAGTATTCTTACTTGGAGAATCCCATGGACAGAGGAGCCTGGCGAGCTACTGCTTATGGGGTCACAGAATTGGACATGACGGAAGTGGCTTAGCAGGCAGCAGAAGCCACGCAACATCTGGATTGACATGTTCTGTGTTTTGTTATAGTTGGAGCACTCTGGCTACTCTGTTAAGGAAAGATTTTGGAAGGTCAAGGGTGGGAGCAGAGAGTCTACTCAGGAGGTTGCTCTCATAATCCAGGGATGATGTAGCCTAGAGCAGTTGGTATGGGAGGTGGGAGCTTGGTAGCAAAGGGGTCAAGTTCTGGACATTTTTACTCAATATTCTCATACTATGCCCATAAAATAACTGTCATATCTAAGTTCTTAAACTGCTATTTTGGAGAAGGCAATGGCACCTCACTCCAGTACTCTTGCCTGGAAAATCCCATGGGTGGAGGAGCCTGGTGGGCTGCAGTCCATGGGGTCGCGAAGAGTCGGACACGACTGAACAGCTTCCCTTTCACTTTTCACTTTCATGCATTGGAGAAGGAAATGGCAACCTACTCCAGTGTTCTTGCCTAGAGAATCCCAGGGACGAAGGAGCCTGGTAGGCTGCCCTCTATGGGGTCACACAGAGTCGAACACGACTGAAGCGACTTAGCAGCAGCAGCAGCAGCAAACTGCTATTTATATTTCTTAAAATGTTCATAAAAGTATAGTGTTATAGAAATGTAAAGTGCATGATCAGAAGGAATGAACATATGTGCTGGAACAGGGACCAAGAGTACAATCTAACTGTAAGACTCTTGTCTGAAAATGTATACGAAGGTTCATTGTCATCTGAAGAGCTTGGACAAAATATTAAAGGTTTGCAGCTGACAGATAACCCATTCCATGTGGTTGTATTAAAGGTTTTGCCTACCCAAATACTGAATAGTTCATAGACAATGATTTTCTCAGACTTCACTAGAAGGGCCAATTAAATATAGCTAGAGAGAAAACTTTCCTCATAGCTCAGTCAGTAAAGAATCCACCTGCAATACAGGAGATGTGGGTTCAATTCCTGGTTCAGGAAGATCCCCTGGAGAAGGAAAAGGTGATCCACTCAAGTATTCTTGCCTGGAAAATCCCATGGACAGAGGACCCTGGTGAGCTGTCAGCTGCATACCTTTAATAGCTAGAGAACCAAGGGATAAAAATTTTCTGGGAAAAACATATAGTGTCCCTTTAGGCCAGAATGGAATCTATTACCTAAAAAGTAGCCTTAACTCTATATATCTGAGGCCTTAACTATTCTAGAAGTTAGAGGAACAAGCACATACTAAGCATGTAGTAAGCCAGGCACTTTGCTAGGTGCTTACATATGGCCTCTTGTGTCATCTTCATAACTCATTGGAGTGTTTTTAATCTCATTTCATGTGTGTGGATCTCTTGGAGCTTTACACCGATGCTGGGCTTCCCATGTCATTCTTTTTCTCCCCTTTCTCCTTTTTTCGGCTGAATTCCCATCTGGGGCGGGGAGGCTCACCACGTCTACTTACCTGTCCCGGCTGCTAAGATCTGTGAGAGAGAGAGCCCAGGGCGGGGCGCTCTCCGATATTCAAACGGACGCCGGTGGCCTACGTAGATGGTGCAAACCTCTTGTCTTGAGGTTTTATTGGTTTTCCCCGTAAACCAAGTTATTCAGCCCTCTTTTTTTCCACTAATTTCCTACTTTACTATTCTTTCCTGAGCTATCCTGTTCTCTCCTATCCTGTCCTATCTCGCCCGCTCTGTCCCCACTTTGAATATCCCTGGATCCACCGGGGCTGGTCCCCGGCACTCACTGAGGGAAATACCCTGTATTGACAAGGGTAATACAGTTAGTGATGGAGGCAGTAGGTTTAAATTAGTCTGCATGCATGCATACAAGACTGATCTTTTTTGCTGTATGTATCATATAAATGAATTATGCAGGACTCCTTGGCTCCAAAGGACTTAAAGGTCAATGCTGGGAGACAGTGTGGATGGATGACCCTGGGGGTGGGTCTCTCAGATGTGAGCAGTTGTGATTTCCATACCTGGTCATGCATTAGAATCACCAGGGATATCAGTTCAGTTCAGTTGCTCAGTTGTGTCCGACTCTTGGTGACCCCATGAACCGCAGCACATCAGGCCTCCCTGTCCATCACCAAATCCCAGAGTCCACCTAAACCCATGTCCATTGAGTTGGTGATGCCATCCAACCATTTCATCTTCTGTCATCCCTTTCTCCTCCTGCCCTCAGTCTTTCCCAGCACCAGGGTTTTTCCAATGAGTCAGCTCTTCACATCAGG
This sequence comes from Aepyceros melampus, assembly GCA_006408695.1. NCBI lineage: Eukaryota > Metazoa > Chordata > Mammalia > Artiodactyla > Bovidae > Aepyceros > Aepyceros melampus. The sequence continues at coordinate 121,747 of SJXQ01004783.1, forward strand.
TGGCCAAAGTACTGGAGTCTCAGCTTCAACATCAGTCCTTCCAATGAACACCCAGGACTGATCTCCTTTAGGATAGCTGGTTGGATCTCCTTGCAGTCCAAGGTACTCTCAAGAGTCTTCAACACTACAGTTCAAAAGCATCTTCTACACACAGCTTTCTTTATAGTCCAACTCTCACATCCATACATGACCACTGGAAAAACCATAGCCTTGACCAGACGGACCTTTGTTGGTAAAGTAATATCTCTGCTTTTATACGCTGTCTAGGTTGGTCATAAGTTTCCTTCCAAAGAGTAAGCATCTTTTAATTTCATGGCTGCAGTCACCATCTGCAGTGATTTTGGAGCCCAGAAAAATAAAGTCAGCCACTGTTTCCCTATCTGTTTGCCATGAAGTGATGGGACTGGATGCCATGATCTTAGTTTTCTGAATTTTCAGCTTTAAGCCAACATTTTCACTCTCCTCTTTCACTTTCATCAGAGGCTCTTTATTTCTTCTTCACTTTCTGCCATAAGGGTGGTATCATCTGCGCATCTGAGGTTATTGATATGTCTCCCAGCAATCTTGATTCCAGCTTGTGCTTCTTCCAGTCCAGCGTTTCTCATGATGTACTCTGCATCTAAGTTAAATAAGCAGGGTGGCAATATACAGCCTTGACATACTCCTTTTCCTATTTGGAACCAGTCTGTTGTTCCATGCCCAGTTCTAACTGTTGCTTCCTGGCCTGCATACAGATTTCTCAAGAAGCAGGTCAGGTGGTCTGGTATTTCCATCTCTTTCAGAATTTTGCACAGTTTATTGTGATCCACACAGTTAAAGGTTTTGGCATAGTCAATAAAGCAGAAATAGATGTGTTTGGAGAGTACAGGTGGCTGCGATGGCACACCAGGGATATAAAAACATTTATTTTGGAAAAGGCATGCAGGTGACTTCTATGTAGGCAGCCTGTCACTGGCTTTCCCTTCCATTCATGGAGAGGATCTCAGAATGAGAGATAGGACAAAAAGTAATTCCTGGAAATAGAGCCTATGGGTAGCAACCTGAAACTCATTGGCCATTGAGCCTAAAATGATCTGGGCTTCCTGAGATTTGTGTCAAACAAGTCTTAAATTGTGTTTCTAAACAACTAATCATTTTGAAGGAGTGAGGTGTCATTCCCTGCATTGTGAATCATAAAAAACTAGAGGTGGAATCATAGAAAAACTAGAGGTGGAATCATAGAAAAACTAGAGGTGGAATCATAGAAAAACTAGAGGTGGAATCATAGAAAAACAGAGGTGGAATCATAGAAAAACTAGAGGTGGAATCATAGAAAACTAGAGGTGGAATCATAGAAAACTAGAGGTGGGACTTCAGAGGTTTGCCCCCACCCACACCCCTTTGTGAGCAGAGGGGCCTGAGACGCTGAGGGATAAATGACTCCCCCAATGTCATAAGAACCCAGGGCTGAGTCTTAGTCCCACACTCTCTGCCAAGCAATTATGCCTCCCAAAATATTTTTCTCAATGTTGTCAGTCATCCTACTGATAAACTTAGCCTTCCCTGGGTTTCATATGAATGTCCAAGTTTTGCCTACCCATGACTATCCTCACAGACTCTCAATATTGAGAAAGATATTCCCTGGCCACACTGTTTTAATGATTTAGGTTTTTGAAAGCATAAGACCCTAGCTTGGTTTAAATGTCAGGACTTTCCTGTACTTCATTTTCATTTTTAAAGGTTATTTTAATATGAATTTGTTGGCAGGGAGTGGTGGGGGGAGGCAGGAAGGGAGTGGAGAAAGCAGGCTCTTTCCTATTGGTTTCTTTAATGCAGCAAACCTTCTTTTAGGCCTCTTCATTTGCCTCTCAGACATAAATTTGAAACAAACCATATTTTCTCATTTAGTCCCCCATTACATTTATTCCAAAATATTTTGGAAAGAAAAATGAAGGGAATATTTGCCACACCTAAAGGAGCCTGGTGGGCTACAGCCTAAGGGGTCACCAAGGAGGTGGACACGACTTAGCAACTAGAAAACAACCCACTCTCCTGAGCCTCCACAGCCTGCTCTTGTACTGTAAACCTCAGTTCCAGGTCAGTAGCTGCTCCTCTAGGGAGAATATCCTCTCTCTGCCAGAAATAACCAGAACAAGGAACAGTAGACACAAGCCACTGAAAGGGGGAAAGCAATTTCACTAGAGACTGTCGTCACCCTGGACCAGCTGCCACTCAATCTGTTTTCCCTTTTCACTTCCTTTCTTTGTTGATATTGAGCCAAAGAATCAGGCCATCTGCCTTCTGGTGAGTCTTCAATATGTAGACAGATGTGAGTTATAAAATTCAGCCTCCTTCAAGAGGAGGGGTCCTTTTTATACGGTAAAAATTAGATCTTTTAATGCCTTTCATCTCTTAAAATAGTCTTCCTTTCCTCCAAAATGCCAAGGAATTATTTTTTTAAGAGGAAAATATATTGGAATATCTAGGATCTTGTTAGATGGCTGTAATTCTGGTTGGGCTACTGCCCTTGGATGATTTCTGAGGCTGTCACTCCCATTTAATTAAAAGTTATTGAGGTTCTTCACAAACCAGGCCCTACTTGTCATGGGATTCTTTGCTTGAAATTTTACTGTAAAAACCCCTGGGGGGTGATGAGCAGGAACTGAGGAATTCTGATAAATACAATAAAAATTCAAAATAAAAAGAAATCATTAGGCAGAAGTCTCTGATTAAAGCTTATCTAAAGGATGAATTCAAATTTAATGAATGATATATTTTAAAGTAAAGTAATATGACTTCATATCTCAGTTAGGACTATTTCCTTGGACTCAGCATCACAATGCTAAGTTGCAGAAGAAATGATGGAGACTGGGACTTTGGAGGAATGTGGTATTAAGAGACAGAGTCCCAAAGGAAATAATATGGTTCTGTTCTTCCAGCCTCTTTTTCTACCTCATCTATACATGATTTAATCTAAATCCTTGTGTACCTAGATTTCATCTCATTTCCTTAGGACCACCCTCAGCAAACCTATGAAGTAGACATTACTTTATGATGTGTTCTCTTATGACAAGCAACTAGCTTTTTCACATCCTTCAACTGCACCCACAAACCCATTTCCTTAAGAATCTGGCAAGTGTGTGTGCTCTGTCTGCTATTCTCACATATGACAAAGCTATATTTTGGAGAGAGAATGGAGTACTGCTCTCACCTTCTCCGTAAGCCGTGGGTCAACTTGAGAAGAGGCAGACCCGGAGTGAGTGTTGGGTATAGTGATAGAACAGAGCTTAGAAACCTACCAGGCAGCATTCAAGGAAAAAACTGAAAGCGAGCCTGGTAACTAGACAAAGCAGTCACAATTCCAAACAGGGTGATGAGTGGAAGAGCGTCATCCAGGTAGGAGGCAACAGGGAAGCTGGAGCCTGGGAAGCCACCTGAGAACTCTAGGGTTCAAAACACAAAGTGGGAGATGGGACCTGGAATAAAGCAGAGCACGGATGTTCTTAGGGTCTCTATGGGTAGGGAGGTGTCCTTAAGTGTCTACTTGGCTCACCCTATCTATTACATCTGTGTTGATAATTAAGCTATAAACCCTCAGCTCCAAAACCCGTTTTTCCATATTTTACTCTGATGCCGGGCTGAGGTCCTACTGACTACATTGCTCTGTTGCCAGTTGTTTCCCTGTTATGCTCAACCTGGATCATATGATATTACCAGGCAGCTTTCTGGGAGAATGATACCACTTCTTTGAGTCTCAGCTACTAGGCATAAAGCAGGGATAACAGCCACATCACTGGACCATCAGTACTAAATGAGCCCACTCAGCCAATTCCATAGTAAGGACAATACATACTAAAGGGCTTCCCGGTGTCATAGTGATAAAGAATCCACCTGGCAATGCAGGAGATGCAAGTTTGATTCCCTGGGTTGGGAGGATCCTCTGGAGGAGGAAATGGCAACCCACTCCAGTATTCTTGCCTGGAAAATCCCATGGACAGAGGAGCCTGGCAAGCTGCAGTCCATGGGGTCACAAAGAGTTGGACATGACTGAGCATGCATACACACACAAAATATTTTAAATTCTCTGTTTAATAGAAAGAATTGGTTAAGAGGACATTGGAGGACTGGAAAAGTCAAGCAAGACACTGAAGTAACACAGAAATGGCAAAGAGCAGCTTCCATCCCAGGCAAGGGAAACAAAAGGAAGAGGCTGAGGTTATTAGAACTTAGAAGCTTGGAAGCGGGCAACTAGGACCCAGTTTTATGTGGAAAGTCATTGGGTGCCTCAGAGGAATGTGGTTGAAAAAATGAAATCAACTGCCATTGCTGGGATGGGGCTGCTGCTGGGTAAGACTGGAATATTTTTCCCTTTTCACTTCTACTGCTAGCTCAGAGTCCAGCAGGTAGCTCACCATCAGCAAATGAGCAGGATTTTGTGGCTTTACAGCTTCAATGATTTTTCTTGCCTTTCTTTGTCCGTGATTATTTCACTTCAACATATTTCACATTACATTATGTATTTTGTAAATCTCAATCTTTTGAAGATCCTAGAAAACCCACTCCAGTATTCTGCCTCGAGAATCCCATGGACAGAGGAGCCTGATGGGCTACAGTCCCTGGGGTCACAAACAGTCAGACACAACTGAGCGACTATCACTCACTCAGAATATTTCTACCAGCATCTATATGACCTTCAACTGCACCTTCATCAATTTGTTTACCTAAGTCTTCCTACCTCCATTTATACTTCATTTCTATTGCCGTGTGCACCTCATCTATCCCTCTCTATACTTAATCCACATCTGTAACTACAGGGAGACAGGGACAGTCCACTCTTTGTGTGTTTTTAACCCAAATTTGAATATGAAAGAGTAATTAGGAAGTTTTTAACGTAAAGACAGCTCACATCTGCTCTTCAGCCTCCACTGTTTGCATAGCCTGGCTTTGACAGAGGTACTAATAGGCCTGTGATATAGAACCCAAAACTTTAAAAGTTCTAACCCATCAAGAAATCTCATTCATCATTTCATTTTTGGGGAAAGGATATAAAAAATGAAATGTCAGAGCTATAATGTCAGGACCATTTAAAATGTCAAGTGCTTGTTGTTGCATAGCCTGGCTGTCTGCTGTTCTGATCAAACCTCCAACTGGCATAATAATTACAGATGATGCATCGAATTTTCATGCACAACTGGACCCAGATTTATAACAAATCAGATGGAAACATTCTCATTGCCCAGTTGGAAAATTTCTCCTTTTACTACATAGTTTAAGACTTTTCCTTTAGAGCGGAACATTATTACTGATTTAAGACAGCATTCAGGGTAAGGAATAAGAAAGAAGGGCAGAAAAAGAAGTTTTTCAACAGACCAGAACTCAGTCTTTATAATATACAGATAAAACAAGAACCAAGAGGCAGCAAATACATTTGTCAAAAGTGCATTTAATCTGAGAAGGTTAAATTGTTGAGACACTGTCTGAATCATCCAGTTCTATAAGATGCAGATTAATTTAGGTGGGCAAGAAAACAGACACACAAGCTCTAGCATGCACTGATAGCCACGGAGGCAATCCTTCAGTTTAATCATGTTCTAACATGTGGACAGAGGCCTGATGTATAAATAGAAGCAACAGTGCTTCTTTTTAGGATCTTGATGAGAGTTCTCTGTGGAACTTAAGTGGGGTATTCATAAGTGGATATCAATGATAATAAAAACATATAAAATAGCAGGTACATGCAGAAAATCACATTTCTTCTCCACTGAGAGTTTTCAATCCACCAAAAGCTGAGTGTTTTGCTTAGCATCTATTCCGCAGCTTCTCAACTTTCACTGTCCCTACACCATTCTTGTAAGTTGGTTTAGAAGAAGCCTTTCTCCAGTGTCTGGCTATTTCCCACCACAGATTACTTTCAGTACATTGGAAAAATCAAAGCTCTTGGAAACAATTTCCAGAAGGCCCTGATCTTTTTCCGTGCCATTGATAAATCCTTCTAAAGTCAATTCTCCCAGAAAATAAGAATAATTAGCAAAAGGCTTTGTCTACACCCCTCACTAACATACAATATATCTACTGGCATTTTTATTGGTATTCTTAGATTCTTCCATCTCAGACTCTTAATTCCTTGAATATCCTTCCATAGAAAAACATTTAATGCTAGGATTGTTAGGTGAAAATACAGGTGATAATCTCTTTTCAAGTTGAGAACATCCGGTAATATATAATACCGATGTTCACACATAAATTTTTAATATCTCTATACAGTATTGATTATTTGACCTTCAATCCCAAAGAAAGGCAATGCCAAAGAATGCTCAAACTACTGTACTACCGCACAATTGCACTCATCTCACACACTAGCAAAGTAATGCTCAAAATTATCCAAGTCAGGCTTCAGCAATACGGAACCGTGAACTCCCTGATGTTCAAGCTGGTTTTAGAAAAGGCAAAGATCAAATTGCCAACATCCGCTGGATCATCAAAAGAGCAAGAGAGTACCAGAAAAACATCTACTTCTGCTTTATTGACTATGCCAAAGCCTTTGACTGTGTGGATCACAATAAACTGTGGAAAATTCTGAAAGAGATGGAAATACTAGACCATCTGACCTGCCTCTTGAGAAATCTATATGCAGGTCAGGAAGCTACAGTTAGAACTGGACATGGAACAACAGACAAGTTCCAAATAGGAAAAGGAGTATGTCAAGGCTGTATATTGTCACCCTGCTTATTTAACTTATATGCAGACTACATCATGAGAAACGCTGGGCTGGAAGAAGCACAAGCTGGAATCAAGATTGCCAGGAGAAATATCAATAACCTCAGGTATGCAGATGACACCACCCTTATGGCAGAAAGTGAAGAGGAGCTAAAAGCCTCTTGTTGAAAGTGAAAGAGGAGAGTGAAAAAGTTGGCTTAAAGCTCAACATTCAGAAAACGAAGATCATGGCATCTGGTCCCATCACTTCATGGGAAATAGATGGGGAAACAGTGGAAACAATGTCAGACTTTATTTTTCTGGGCTCCAAAATCACTGCAGATGGTGATTGCAGCCATGAATTTGAAAGATGCTTACTCCTTGGAAGGAAAGTTATGATCAACCTAGACAGCATATTAAAAAGCAGAGACATTACTTTGCCAACAAAGGTCTGTCTAGTCGAGGCTATGATTTTTCCAGTAGTTGTGTATGGATATGAAAGTTGGACTGTAAAGAAAGATGAGCACCAAAGAACTGATGGTTTTGAAGTGTGGTGTTGGAGAAGACTCTTGAGACTTCCTTGGACTGCAAGGAGATCCAACCAGTCCATCCTAAAAGAGATCAGTCCTGGGTGTTCATTGGAAGGACTGATGTTGAAGCTGAGACTCCAATACTTTGGCCACCTGATATGAAGAGCTGACTCATCTGAAAAGACCCTGATGCTGGGAAAATTGAGGGTGGGAGTAGAAGGGGACGACAGAGGATGAGATGGTTGGATGGCATCACCGACTCAATGGACATGAGTTTGGGTAAACTCAGGGAGTTGGTGATGGCCAGGGAGGTCTGGCATGCTGCAGTCCATGGGGTCGCAAAGAGTCAGACACGACTGAATGACTAAAGTGAACTGAACTGAATCTTGAAGACATGGCCAAGTCATAGGGGCATGAAAACTGCTGATTTTTAAGATCAGAAGGAAATGACTGTTCACAAGGCTGTTTTTAACATTCTTCTCCCTGAGGAAATGACTCAAGGACCATCCAAAGCTGTACAGAAGGGTAAACACTTATTCATTCACTAGTTCTGTAGTTCTCTCCCTTTCTGATTTTATATTTCTCATTGTGTCACCTTGACTTGAGTCTTAGGTCTACGCGGACCAGCCTTTCCAGTTGAGCTCCAAAACTATTGACTTATACCATGTGTACCAGCTGCTGTGTTTTCCACCACCCTCAGCCCACAAGACAAACTTTTCAGCACTGTGAAGTGGGGGGTAGAGGAGAGGTTCTCTGTCGACTTAAGTCATTTGAACTATACTAATGGGTATACTCAGGTTAAAAAGCACAGATGAATTTCCAAATCTCAAGGAGACTGTACTTAATGGAGTGTGTGTCTTGGTGGGAGGTCAGTCAAAGTCGAGTGAAGTACCTTGAGGAACTTAGGGAATATGCACCTGAGGCAGAAAGTCCGCAGGGATTGAAAGCAAGCGTTTAACTGTTCAGTTCAGTTGCTCCGTTGTGTTCGACTCTGCAGCCCCATGGTCCACGGCATGCCAGGCCTCTCTGTCCATCACCAACTGTACCTGTCCTTTAATGGATGAAAACAAATATCTAATGACCACAATTGTGGCTCAAATACAAACAAGTATAAATCACAGTTTTATAAGATCCTTTACTTTCGGTTGTTGGAAGAGGGTGTTTGCTATGACCAGTGCATTTTCTTGGCAAAACTCTATTAGTCTTTGGCCTGCTTCATTCCGCATTCCAAGGCCAAATTTGCCTGTTACTCCAGGTGTTTCTTGACTTCCTACTTTTGCATTCCAGTCCCCTATAATGAAAAGGACATCTTTTTTGGGTATTAGTTCTAAAAGATCTTGTAGGTCTTCATAAAACCGTTCAACTTCAGCTTCTTCAGCATTACTGGTTGGGGCATAGATTTGGATAATTGTGATATTGAATGGTTTGCCTTGGAGACGAACAGAGATCATTCTGTCATTTTTGAGATTGCATCCAAGTACTGCATTTTGGACTCTTTTGTTGACCATGATGGCTACTCCATTTCTTCTGAG